>LGAG01000041.1:128643-139724 GCA_001278395.1 Lerema accius | reverse complement strand
TATAAATATTTTCTCAACGATTACTGTAAATGACGAACAATTATTACATCCTTTTTTCGATTCTATTTCGGTCTACAATTATTATAATTACTGCCTATTACGTGTCATATTCCAGAGAATAAAATTCGATGTTATCTTTACCAATAAATAATACTGAATTGTCCGTGTTTCAACAAACTATCGATTTATAAGTAACATTTGACAGTTACACGCGCGGCAAAATATCACTTTTATTGTCTGAAAAATCGCCGACATTGAGTTGGGTTTTATCTTCGAGGATGAGACGTCAAGCGACGGGGTCGAATCATCGGGACGGCGGCGCGAGAAAATTAAATGGTGGCGGAGTAATAATAAAAATGAGTGTTTCGGACACAATGGTTGGACGCTGTCAATTTGCGCCGCGTCGGCCACTCGCGTTATTAACGTACGTGTCCGTGCGGCCACCGGCCACCCCCCCTCCGACCACCGACCACCGACCAGCCTACCACGCACAGGGCCGTTTTTTCCAATATCCTTTACGTTCTGAAGTGTTCGCACTAAATGGGCGAACGTGGGAGGAACTTTTTTGATGTACTAAAGTTAATTGAATTGGAGCTGTGGTTCTTTATGTAAGATTTGATACGCGGAGTGAGCTTTGTATGAAACAAACAAGTTTATCGCAGGAAAATCTTTTGCGACTCCATCAGTTGACGTTCTGATAGACAGGAACTTGATGGTACCAGGAAATAATAATCAAATCGATTCTTTAACTAAAACTAATATTTATGCGTTTGGTGTCACAGCTTCTTGTCATTATATTGCTTTTCTACTGTATTACGAGTTTGGTTGCCTTGCCACGACAAATATCATCTAAATTAAGGGTGAAACTTATCCATGTTTTTCGGCACAAGCATTTTCGTTTTGTTTCAACTGAAGTTTTAAGGAAAATTTATTCATGCGTTGTTATGAAAATTAATCTTGTTTTGGTTAAATGTGGGTACGCGAGATACTTTATATTCATTGGTTTATCCTTAAAATATTCAAACTACCGTATTAATTATTCATTTAAACAATATTGGAGAAACTTTATACAGTAGGTATATAGGCAAGAGCACATACTTCGTTGTATGTTAGTAATGACGTCGCCGTGTATATTATACACCCTAATTATACCGCAGTGACAAAGAAAATATTATAATTGACGGACTACAAGGCCGTGACTTAAATTAAATAATTTTTATAAAACCCAGGCATGTGATAAAATTGGTATATTTCCAAAATTGCCGCTCAACATCAATCATAATTTTAAATTAAAAGTAAATTATTTCACCTCCTAGATATCAACTAGAGAACTTTGCTAGTATGACTGACTGCTTTACTTTTAAAGGTCAAAGCCTACATCCGAAAATTTGTGTTACTATTTTGTCCAAAACCAGATGAGTGACCGCTAGTAGCAAAATTTCAAATACGCACGTTCTGTCACGGTCAACACGATTATATATAACACTCGTTAAAACTTATCGGACAACTTTCCGAGAACTCTGAACATTAACGTCAAAAAAGTGTAAAAAAGTTTAAGAAGTCTAACAGGCCTCTAAATTTGCACGTTTCTGTGATATTATTTAAATTGTTAAAGTTTAGACTTTCGTCAGGTGAGCTGCTAGTTGTAACGAAGTAAATGATTTATTTGACCTTGACTTAGTATAAAAAAATTGTACGTAAGCAAGCTTTATTAAGGTTTTCTTAGATCTACACGTAAAGAATAATCTACCCTGCGTATGCTAGTGGGTCATTGAATAATTCGGCTACGTCTTCATAAAGCTTTCTTTAATAAATTTAACCTTGCATGACTTAAAACTAGTTATAACATAGTCATTTGATGAACCTACAGTTTTCCCCAACACCCTGCAACACCTATCGCGACCGCATCGTCACTTTATGGGGTTAAATGTATGCAGACCATTACGAGCGATGATCGAGCAACTTTGTACCGTAAGCCATTGTTTGTTCAGCTCTTTTTATGGGAATTAACTTCGCTTACATTGCAGTATGAAGGTAACGATGTTTGAGTAAGTGATCGATGGTGTAGAAATCACATTAAGTACCTACCTATACATTACTCACCAGGACTTTGTTTACCTTGTGTTTTGCTGGCAGTCATATATCGGAAAATTAAAACTTCCTTTATTTTATTTTACAGTAGACCAATTTGTAGACATAAAATGCCCTACATTATCTGTATGTTAATCGTTTTACGTAATATTGTAATAAGACACATATTCCAATTACAATTTTCCAGGTACAACTCTCACAATTTAATCAACTACTTTGCTAAAGTGCCATACTTTACAGGTACCTACTAAAAATCGAGTGAGAAACAATTTTAAATGAACAAAGGAACGTTAATATACGTAATGAAAAAATCATAATTATTTCGTGTAAAGTTTATTCAGAGCGCTGTGTGGGCATTTATTACGAAGCTCATGTGACGCGTGATCCCGCATAATGTGTGTTCGGGCTTTACACTCGGAGCGGGCCAGGTGTTGGGAGATAAAAGAGTGTTGTTGTGTTTAGTGGCTGTATCGACGTATTTAATGTAATACGATGTAGGAGTCTTCTCTATGAGCATCCACATATTATAAATGTTAGGAAGGGAGGAGTTTGCAGTGATGCCATTAACTACAGCCCTTGGTGATGACAAACCATGAATATTTCTGTAGCATAGATTTATAGCCGGTTAGTAGACCATGCGAGTGAGAGTTGTAATGAGCAGATTCGTCATGTTAATTCCTTCGTAAGGCTAGTAAGTTAGTAAGGATATCAGGAAGATTACTCATGTTAATTCGATAGAAACGCCAGCAAGTAAGATGATAGGAGGTCTAAAGATGCCTTAAAACCCCTTAATATACTCTTGTATTGTATTGTACTCTGGCTTTCAAGCCTTCAGCATCCTGAATTTACTAACGACATTTCATGACTATCTTGAGCAGGTACCGCGGTTAAGTCACATCAAATAAAATAACTTGAAACGATAAGGTGGATAGGTCCGTGTTTGCTTAGATACCCTAGACTAGGTAAGTCTTGCTTAGCGAAGTTTGTATGGGTGATAGAATTTAAGTCTATACTTAGTTTCCATTACTGCACTTAGCTAAAAGGTATTTAAAGTATATGAAAATGGCGTCTTAGCTTAACAGCTTAAGTACAACCAGAAAAACTTATCGTATCGTGAGGGAGCGAAATGCAAATTTTTCCGGAGTTACAAACTTTGTAACTTTTTTCGTTACTATCATTCCCAGTGGATTTGAGGAACAACAGCTTGTTAAGAAATAAGTTTAACGTTACGTTGAAGTGTTACGGGCTTTAATTTTTCTGATATAAGGATGTAGAAATTGACGTCACTGATGATTGCTTGGTAGGACTTTATAGCATTAAGGTGAGGCTTACAATAACAGCTTTTTTGTCAGGATAGTGATGATGATGATGATGACGATGTAAATTACAGAAGGTCATATTTAAAGGACTAATATCTGTTAAGAAAAATATCAAGAAGATTGAAGAAGGTAATGAAGACACAAGTTAAAATGAATTTTAGTAGACTGAAAACTAATATGAGCTAAGCTTTTTAACACGGTCGATTAAATTATTGTGAGTTTAGTTTTTAAATTCTATTGCGTCGATAAATCGCTGTAAACAACAGTTTCAATCCTTTAGAGAATTTAAAGAATAAATTCTTTGATACGCGCCGTCCGACTGTTCCCAAACAATAGTGTGTTAGCATCTAATGCGAGGCTCTAGAGCCGTGTTCGCGCATAATGTTGGGTGAGAAGCAAGTTTGGTCCACACTTCAAGAGTCACTTCGTTCTTGGTTCGTTCTGGGTAACTCTGTTACACTCTTAGATATTCAGTTAAAAGTTTAAAAGCTTATGAACACTGCAAAAACTTTAATGATTTTAAATTAAAACAATGGTTGTAAATAAGCATTTTCATCAATCATAAAATACCAGGTTGTTGAAAGATTTAGGCAGTTAAATAGAAGTATGAAGTTACATGACACAACTATTTCTTCACGTAATAAAATTCCGTCTCACCCGCTACATATAAAATTATGTAATACGCGGCGAAGTTGTCTGTGATAAATAAATAGGGTTGTTTTAACAATTCTTTAGGTGCAAAACATTTTCCGAGCGAGCGATCACCAATCGCAGCGGACGTGCAAGCATTACCTGACCTGTGCTTATCGAAGAGTGCTTCTTTCTGGCGCCCGGCCAGCCCGCGGCCTCCAGTAATAGCGACTTAAATGGATGAGACGTGACGCGGCCTTCTATTAAACTTATACATATTTAGGACAGTAATATTACAGCAGCTTGATTGACGATTACATCACTACTAAAAATTTTTTCGTTGTGAAACAACGTGGTTAAGGCTGCGATACTTGTATTTAATTTAAGATAACTTTTTGTTTTTTTTACTTCTTCGGTTACCTCAAAGAAGTGTTGGACTTTTATTTTATTTTAAAGATAATTTATTAATAAGTATAGGACGGTATGCCTGTGGCAATGCAAAGAATATTTACTATACTTAAAAACAAACTACTCACGACTAATAAGTATTTTTTTCTATAAATTATACATATCGGTCTAAACGTACGATTATCGTAGTTATATAATGATTAAACGTTGCTTACTAGTTTGGATCAGTAAACATTATTTCCGAACTAGTGACTCGGTTAACCATTATGTTGGTTACATATGCTAAGCTATAATAATTGTACCTATTTCGGATAACTATTATTTCTGTTTTACGTTATCAGTGTTGAATTTATCTGGGAATACCTTGCAACCTGGCGCACAAAGGCCTTTAAGTATATGTTTCTGAATTACTCGTTAAGAAACGAACCAAGGGAACAGACAACGTTTACTACGGTTAGTTATAATAATAATGGTCTAGGTTAGTGTTTATAAAACAAAAGAAAAGCACCGAATCATCTAAGTAACATCGTCTATAACGACTTAGCTGAAAACACCACATGTCGCCTTACAATTTTTCACCTGTCGCTCGCCGACGCTCCTACAATAACTTTTACACAGGAGTGCCGTGCCTAAAGCGAATTAGGCGCTTAACAATATGTTTAAATGACAGCAAAATTTCAAATAGATTTTAATTCATTTTAACATCTGCTACTCTCGGTTTTGTTTTACGAAACTCATCACTTCTCTCACGAGCCCATTTTTTAGTTTGTTTTGAATATTGATTTATGAAACGAAGTAATCAATGACAAAGTTGTAAAAACTATTCTCAGTGTAGGTTTTGAAGTGGCATTAATTATATTTGGCACCAAGGAAGAAAATATTTTACAGGTAAAATTCGTTACGTCAGATTTACAGTATTTTGAAACAAAAACGTGAGTATATTTTGTGAAGGTGCTTCTAGTTGGCGTTCGGCCAGACCGGGACTGATTCCAGCGCTTCTAAACAGTAATAGCATTTTAAAAGGCACGCTACGTGCTACGTTGATTTAATAACTTGTGCTTGTTCCACAAATATACTACAGCACATACTTAAAACACTGTTTGAGAATCGCTGTTTATTTCAACATGTTATTGTATAGCGCCATTAAGGGAAGGTTTCGTGTTTTTATGAGGAAATTGATGTCTAGTATTCTGTGAATATAGAAGGCGGCTAATTAATAAGGGAATGAGACAAAAACTGTATTTGTGAGATTGCAAAGACTGGACTCTGTTTATTATAATTATAAAGTTTCTGAATCAATTTCCTTGTTTTCATAGACTCATGTCTCTCACTAACTCATGGCTAAGTAATATAAATTCCAATCTCACTTCTAAAAGTGCAATCCAATCTCGGCCACTCTACATATATCTCAGTTGCAGTGAACGTAAATATTCACAATATCCTCGAGTGCTCGGAGAATTCTTAGTCGCAATAAAGATTAAATCACTCGCTGAAATGTCCTTATTAAAGCCCGCGAGGAAATATTGCCGCCGCTGTATTCGATAAACATTTGATCTTACTATTATCTGATTTGCTTTTCGAGAACAAAATTTAGAAACGAATTTGAAAAGCGTTTCCGTATGTGACACAGTAAATGGGAATTTTTAATCCGAATTAATGTCTGATGTATGCTTTGACCTCTTTTATGTATTTTCCGATTTTAGCCTAAAACTTTTAGGGTTGTTTCAGACTAGTATTTTTTACGCGCGTACAAGCTCGTCTTTGGAAGCGCATGTAGGCATATTTAGGCACGCTTTTTGGCACATTCGCAGCTCGTGCGAGCGTTACTGCGCTTTTAAGCTCGTATAAGCGTCAGAATCCATGTTGACACAGACACGACACCCCTGCCGGTTATGTAGTAAACTAAAATATTGTTTACATGAAATACCACTTTCTCTATTTGTGTTTAATCCTACATACAACAAACTACGATAGCAGTATAAAGTCACCAGTATAAAGGTTGTCGGAGCTGGCTCGCAGTGGTCTGGTGAGCCCCAATTCCGTCAGTCGGCTTGAAGTGCCACTAATGTGTTTAAACTCGTAAGCCGCGGATTATCCAATCAGAGCCGTTAAAATACGTCAGCTTACTCCACTATCGCATTACGGTTAATGTAATTAAAATTAACGAAAATAGCACGAGTTTATTGGTAGTGAAAAATGTGATTGTCTCTTTAGTGGGCGTAGATTAAGTATGGCAGAGGATTTTGACGATTTATTTCGCTTTGCTCAGATGAGATGTCCTGACATTTAGCTCAACTTCTGTCCTCTTTCGTTAATCTCAAGCGATTTTTTTTGTGTTTTTAGTTGTTATTTAAAAACAAAATAGTTCTTAAGTGTTGTTTTCATCCGAATGGCGAACGTACTCGTGTATGTATGTATATGAATGCGTGTTATGTAGCGATGTTTGTCACACACACACATCAATAATGTGAACGTACTCCGAGTTAGCTGAGAACAGCGGAGGTGTAACTGCGCCATTCGTCATGAACCGTGGGAGATATGTATGTGGCTAATGGCGCCGCTTGTCCCGAATATATACGGCATATTAAGTAACGAAACGAGTAAATAACTCACGTAATACTGTCGCTTCAACTCGGGCCGAGATGGATAAACATTGTTTTATGAATAGCACAAATTGAGGTATTTTAATTATTTATTTAAATGTTTGTTTACGAACTAATTTCTCAAAAGACTTCGTGTTTTCTACCATAGCTCATTAGGCACCGCGGCGGGTGTGAGCTAAGAAAACAAAATGTTGTATTTCCAGTCTGAATATCAAATGCCGAATTGTAGGAAACTCTGTTTCGAGAATCGTGTGTATGGGTGTATATCTTGAATTACAATGTTTCCTATAATAGCTCAAGCGTAGCTGTTATTGTGTAGGTGTTCCAATGTGTGGGTAATTTGTGTTACTCATTTAATTTCAGATCATCTTTAAAATGTCGTCACTTTTTTTTTGATCACGTAACTTTATGTTAAGTATAATCTATGTTATATTTTGTTATTTCACTTGTTCTGCGTAACCTTTAAATGTTAAATAATAAATTAATGTCTCGAAAATATCGTAAGAAAATGTTCCTCGTAACCTTATTACCTTTACCGTTACGTAATCCTGAAGATATTAAATTATAATAATTATATTTTGCTACACTCTGCAAAAACACTATTTGGAAGCACGAAAGTTTGTTCGCAAAGTCGAGAAATAGGATCATTTTGTAACTTTGTTACTTACTTAGGTTGTTGTTAGTTAATAAATCTTACCTGTTTATACTTAAAGTGAAAGTATCACATAAGATACCGACAGAATTCTTTCGCTAAATACATATAAAAAATATTAAGGGATCCTTACGTAAGTACACGTTTTGTAGCCAAATGCCGTCGCCTCTTTATCAATCAACATAATAATTATACTGGGAAGAGACGAGGTCGATTCGGCCTCAAGTATTGCGAATCCCTCGAATGCGACAATGAGGTTTGTCTCCGTGTTATCTGGCTGTATAATCTTACGAGGATGCCAGCCACCGGATTATGGTCTTACGGTATCAATAAAGCATCGACGAATCGCGATTTCTTCCAAAGCCTAGGATTTGTACCGGAGGGCGCGTGTGAGGTCGCGCACAAATCCGATGAATGTATGCAGGGGCGCCGCGTGCTATCTGATTCAATACGACGGAGTTATTCTTGTCTGCTAATGTTTTACTTTTGGCCTCTACTGAACAACTGGTAATGCGTTTATTTTCTTAACGGTGGAAGGGTAGAGCGTACTCTACCACATAATAGGTAAGTGTTTAGTAAAGCTTACCTTGTCATCTATAATTCAGCTTGTATAATAATCCTAAAATAGCGATATAAAAAAGTTTCTACAACAATGTCAACCCATAATTCATAATAACATAATAAACTCTGCTACAGCATGATGACTTTGTAAAGTAACTGTAGTTTTTTTAAATGCATTACGCGATAATGTTACTATCATTGTTAAGTTATTTACCTGCTAAAGGTCCTCGATGTAGGAGCAGCCAGTAAACCAGAATAGGCCTCCCGAATTCAATGTTTTTATAGAAAGAGCGGACATTCGTAAATTGTAGATTTGCGTCGGAATCGCGCGACCATCGCATCTACAGTAATATGCGATATCACTCACTGATACATAACAATAGGAATACAAATAGATGTATTATGGGTATTGTATAGCTAATAAATTAAGTGCCATAGTTTAGCAAACAAATGTCATCATTTTGTTATACAATTTATTAATTTCTTAGCGTGAATAATGAAGTTACTCGTAAACCTGAATTTGACCAATTTGAACAAAATATTCAAAAATCACTAACAAGTTATAATAGGTGCTTAGATGCCAATAATCACCACACGAGTACCAGTGCAATGAACAGTTACTAGGTAGTATAAATTCTCGCGCGGACATCTAATAAGAGGAAACTGATGTTATAACCTCGTTTGTCATTCAGCAGCGGACTTCAGCTTGGAAACTTTACATTACATAATTTGTATAGTTGGATAAAGTAATCATTGATACACAATGTTCCTTTACGATAAATTAAATGTAATTGCAAGAGTGTGACGTAACTTTACGAGTAGCTATAGATACAATGCAGCTATTAATCGGGCGCTGCAGCGACCAAACCGTGAGTTACACCGCCTGTAATCCACCGCACTGGCTTACACTTTATCGCTCCAGCGGAGGATCATTTGCATACAACATTAAAGTTACTTCTCTTGTTATTCATCTATTAACTTTATCTTATTCAACACCACCGACTGCTATTCCCGCTCATAGATAAACTAAGGAACGAAAAGGTTGTGGTGGCAACGTCCAAAAATAACTCAAAGGTTGTAACCTCCGCCATTCATTTACATAAAACAGAAGTCACTCGTACAATAGCGCTCTAAAGCAACCGTGAGGGACCTTACTTTGTCTAGAGCCTATTGTTGGCTCGACTGATCGATGGCAAAATTCGCTAAACAGAGCCCTTCGGGAATTTACGCGCGTCGTTGAAGGGTTAACAGACGTAAATATATTTCAGCGGCGCGTATATTCGTTCTCCTCGGGGTATTGAGCTATCATTGAGAGTGTACCCTTTGGTTTTTGGGTCGTTACTCGCGCATGCCGAGATGTGAGCTTACAACAGACCCCGACCAACTTAAGGTCGTAAAAGGTGGAAGTTGTATGTTCTAAGGAAATTACATCGTTTGACCTTTTTGTCATGAATAATCCCCTGAGACGTTAGTTTGTGACTGATATTCCTAAACATAACAGTTGTGGAAGATTATTTGGTAGTCTTTTAACGGGTTCATATACTTCAATCCGATTCAAGTGGAATAAAGTAGTATTAAATTTTATATCTTAAAACCTCTTGCTTCTCTATCAAATACCAGTATACAGATTTTGTTTAACACTTTCGACTTCCTCTTGTGTTATGTGATATTACTACTTAAATAAAGACACAATGAACTTGGAAAACGACCAAAATATTTAATCGAATACAACAATTTCACAATACAGGACCTACTCCAACCCGAGGCATTCGTGTTGTCGACACACACTTGACGTTTTTGTGTTTTCTTAGCCGTAAACAAACTGAAAGTTATAAAGGAGAAGCGGCCACTGAACCAACAAGACACCTCGCCGGAGCGGGCCGGAGCAACACGCCGACCAATGAATTACAAGAGCAAACACGCTGTGTAACTTTGAATTAGGGACCGGACAAACAAACGGAAGGTTCGGGAATTGTCCCCATCTTATTTATTATGCTAGTTAAAATGTTGCTTCAAACGTGCTTTAATTTACATGCGTTTTCAAAGACACGATCGAGTTATTTAGAATTATAATTTGAAGTATTACTCCGTTAATTGAAGAATGGAACTGACGGGGGAGATTAAATGAGGGAATGATCTTTTTGGCAAATATTCCACGTAAAAGCAGCAAGAAACAATCAAGTCGTGTTACTTAAGATACTTCATAAACGTCTTAATTATTGCGCCATTCGATAAATTATGAGTCATTTTATCAATTCAATATTCGCCAAATAGAATATGCTATTTTAAGAAAATATTAACCTTGAAAGAAAGTAAAATAAAGAATAACTATCACAACGGAAAGATACCCGCAAACAAGAAAATATTTTATGAGTACGGAAGGTACAACCATTTCAAATCCTTTCCGTGCTACAACGGTAGAGCGAAGGGAGTACAATTTTTCGGCTCCGAAATACGGAGTTACCATGTTTAACAGTACAACAAACTGAAACTAATAAAATAAACCGGACGCTGCAGTAAACTGTCTTTGAATGGAGCGGGACCAGATAAACAAACGAAGGTCGCCAATCGCCAAGTCTTGTTTATATTGCGAGGGACACCGTGCACCGCCCGCTAGCCGCTGATACTAATAGAAACTCACTGCGATGTGTTTATGTACTAATTAAATAGTTTTAATATTGCGCTAGAAGCAACTAGTTTTAATGGACCAACAGTTAGATTTGAGATTTATCACAATTGTCCAAGGGCAACAGTAGATGCCGGTACTGCTAGCGTTTGTTAGTCTTAAAACAGTGATTACAGCAATGTTTTGTTAAA
>LGAG01000041.1:112246-122602 GCA_001278395.1 Lerema accius | reverse complement strand
ATCGAAAAATAGACAGAATATACTTTATTGTATGCAAAGAAAAATTACATCAATATAAGGTACAGTCAACCTTTGTGCAAAGAACTAAATACAGCTTATTAAATTAGTTATCAACGCAATAACATAGTACATGTTATTAAATATCTTTTATTATAACCAACTGTCGTTCAAATACAACGCGCAATATAGGTAAAAACAGCTAGCAACAGTGGCAATTAGAAGGCAATATTTTCTCTAAGACCGATGAGATTGACACGATAAGAACTCGATTTGTGAGCACTCTTGTTCAGAGAAGGATAGGGTACTAAAACTACCGGCTCGTACTTGACACAATTGTTATATTATCTTACTAGGGTTTCATAATAAATATTGCATTAAATAAATCCTCATGATACCACAATACGTCGTGTTTAATGTAAGCAACGTTTCTGTGGGATTTTGGGAGAATAATATGTCACAAGAAACTGCGTTTCTACTCACCTTAAATAAATTACATATACACGTAGACTAGCTCTTTAGATATAAAGATTAATTTGTAAAGGATTTTACTTTAAACCCGTAGTAGGCGACCTACCTACCGATTATTCAATTTGCTTTTCTTCTGTAAAAAGGCTATACAAAGTTATCGAATCACATTAATGGAACCGCGCTAAACTCGCATTTACACTGCCATTAACGAAGTTCCCCAGTAAACAAAACTTTAGTTTTAACTTATGACAGTTAAAGCCGTTAGCCGACCATTAACTTGTTTTAAAAAAACGCTTTTAGTGTCGCAACTTCTTTGTCGCCAGAACCAAGGCTGGAAAACAACATTGAACATTTTTCGCGAAAGATCCATTACTCGCTCTGGACGTGACTAAAGTTTTACTCGTATTTATGAGTAGCAATGAACCTAAAAGTAAGCAAGTTATTTATGTGTAAAATATCACAAGATGTTATTTAATGCAGCATAATTCCAGCTTGTCTCTTCGATACAGCTTGCAAGGCTGCGGTCGGGACTTTATTGCGGAGTAATCTGACGGTGGCTCTTTGCTGAAATATTATCGACACAGCGCCAAACTATTCTATGAACATTCCTATATAATGTCATAGTTTAATAATTATGTATGCTCTACTCGTGGCTTCAGGATATCATAAGTGACGAGATAACTTATCTAGAATATAATTGTAAATTATAGGTTTGTGTATTTGTTCTATATTGTATTGTATAATTTATAAATTGCATAAGCAATCGACAGAGCCCCCACAGGGCTACTACTGAAAATCAGTGCAATTGCCGAGTGGTAGATCTTTTTGGGGAAGAACAATAATTTTTTTTTTGTAATCTTTGGATTACTGTTTTATTTATTCGCGAAATAAACATTATTTTTTCTTTCTTTTTCTATCTCACTTGTAGTCACATTTAACCCCACTCTTCTTACCTCATCCACTCTCCCCATTTGACTTAAGTAAGTTCGTTTAATTTTATGTTGATGTAAGGCGAACATCCGCTTAATTATGTTTTTCAGGCTCACCTTTCTCTACCAAGTGCAGCTATAAAAATACGATAAGGGAATTCGTTTTCCTTCACTTTATTTTAACTACACTTAATATATCTGTAGCATCAGTAGATATTAATAGTTAAGCTAATAAAAAGATTGGATTATAATAGTAATGAATTCAATGATTTCCTCAGGACCCTTGTAAATGGATCACAAAATGTATAGGGTTTCTATCGTGCGCCACCATTTTTGCAAAAAGAATAGCCTATTATGTTGTATAATAAGTAAATTCAGTGTGAAGATGCGAAAACAACCCAATTGGAATGTTTCTTTTTTTTACTATGGACGAGACAGCAAATAATAAGAACAACTATAAGGATGCATTAAATGTGACGCGGGACAGCTTTTTTTTTTGTTGTTTAGGTACTAAAAACATAAAGCACATAAAATAAAATACTATGGTCTGTGAACAGATCATGGTCACGGCTTGCTTTATATTTGCGGCGGACCATATAAGCCCCATAAGCGAGAAGCGAGGACCATTATCTTTACTGAGCCTAAAGAATCATAAAGTATCTGTCAACGTAATACAAGAACTCATAAACTAAAGCCGCATTACTCACGAGAACCTAAATGAAAAATAAGTTCAGACGCTACCGCAAATAACCACTCGCTGATAAATAGATATTACGGTGTTTAAAACTCCGAGTTTCTAGCTGTAAAAAGTCGTGTACGATTTATGTCGGAGCTGCGGCCAGCAAGAAAGTCGTTTAAAAGATATATTAACTGGAAATGCACGAGAATATTGGGCTAGCGTTACGCATCACCCTAGTCTTGATTTACAAGCTTTATTACGTACCATGCGCCATTAAGTTTGTCATGTCATTGAATTTTATGTCCGAAATAGTCAAGTGAAATACAGTGAAGGTAAAACTGGCACCGGCACTGCCACTGACGACGACAATTGCTTATTGGATGATAAATCTGAGCTGCCGAGTGCGATGGACTATAAAGTCACTGTCCCCTTGATAGCTCCGGTCTTCCGTCTGATGAAGCTGAATAATGATAGCTATTAGGTTCTTACTGCGAAATAGTAGCTTTATAAAAGCACTATTGACTAAAAGGTGGATCTATGTCTTCAAAAATATATTTGAGACTCCATAGATTCACAGGATCCTGGGCTAGTTAGAATATTGTCAATTAAAGAAGGTCTGCATGAAGCTCTGGACTTCAAATCTTGATAGATCTAATTAATATGATGAAAAATAATACACAGCTCCATTCCCCTCTAATCCTGCGTTATAACATAATATCGAAGACTGTAATTAATTACTAACCATGGAACGCTAATAGAAAGAATTTGATTTAATATCTTGAAACCTCAAGCTCAATGTAACAGAATGAACAATAACTCTCCTTTCATCGCGAGAGCACTGCGTGTAATTTACTACATACACATTATTACTGGCTCGAACAAAGTGTATTACGGTAGGACCATTATCTCCCGAATCACCTGTAGACCAAAACTAATAACATTAAACTCGCCCCACTCATAAAAGGATACTGCAATGCAATTCCACGGCTCCCGTTTGGAGCAAACCGTTTTCATCTCTAAGAATGTTCGTTACTTTAAACTTATTTCATCTGAAGTTATGGCTAACAAGATTAAAGATATGATGCTGCGTGTTGTTTGTTGCTTGTTACAACAATATTGTTTTTTGTATTTATCGATATACTTAATACATTTATGATCCATTTATCCATTTGTTGTTGACATATTAAATTTCTAATGTTTTTTGCAGTTTGGAAAATGTTTGCATAAACTAGATAAACTGCATTATCAAATAATGTGTAAAAATTTTATGCATCATTTTGCCTACAATATTTAATTAATATGTTAATATAATTTGGGTACAGTTTCTGTAAACACGAGATAGTGTCGCAAACCATTATCCCATGAACTTAATTTCTGGCATTCTAACTTTCTACACTTAAATTTTCTTGCAGTTTCTAGGCACAATTAGGGCACCCCTACCTTTCAACTTTATTATTCTGCAGCGTATATCTTCGTGATATATGTGCCTACACAAACCGATGAGTATTCTTTTATTGCTACCGACGGTATTGTGCTGAATAAATCATCAGGAACTGACTGTATTATCAACAAAAATTATAGACGAGTGATACTAGCGGTTTGGGCTAAAGGGAATGTCGTGTTACATTAAAATTTCACCGCGTAACCGTAATAATTGGTATTCAATACAGAATAATAAGCTTCATTTGGGAATATTTGTACACATTTTGTACACAACAACAGTACACAAGTGACAGTACGAGTATATATGAGAATATTTTGATGGTTCTTTTGAAACTTTATGGAATCATAGGTTAGTGTGTTAAACTCTAAAACCAAGACAAGAGTACAAAATATTAAAAGCAAATGTAATTATAAAAAACAGTATGTGTACATATACTAAGCAATTTTATAAGTGGCAAGGTTCTCTGGGCTAGGGAAAGATTGATAGACAGAAAGACGATGGTCATGGCGAAACTTAGAGTTGCAATTTCTGTAAAAACGTTGAGTAATCCTGTAGTATACATGTCTCTGCGGATCAAAGGAGCAGTAATCCAGCGCCCGCGGCCAGCGCCCCATTCACCGAACCTAGCAGGATATCGGGCGGAAACCTTTTATTGCTATTACTTGATGGGGTCCACAGTATTTCAGTCCGGTACGCATAACTGTCTCACGATACATTAAGCTAGCAATTCTGCTATTAGCAGCAGTTTTATGAAGATATACTTTAGGTCATAAGCTCCGTGAGAAGTCCTGTCGGTTATGTCCCGGTTTGCGAGGATATTTTACTCCCGATCCAGGTAATTAAGGGACAGGCTATTGCTCCTGAATGGGACATTTTGTTTGAGCCATTTATTAAAACTAATAAAAGAGCTATATTGTGACTTTATAAGATCGTAGTTTAGTACCTATTACTCATTATAAACCGATGATTGAGTAGATATATTTCGGTCATATTAAATTTGATGTACCAAAATTTTCGACAATTATAGGTCCATTTTTTTACACTCTTAAAATGGTTTCATTTTATCTGTTTAGCACAAGCTTAACTAAAAAGCGATAAAGAAACTAAAATACTGTCGCAAAATGTAAATCACTTCACTAATACATTATGAACATATTCTAAATGTCTAAGTCTACGCTTCTAATGACATAGTATTCAGAGCCGCAATTTTCATCGCCTGAATTATTTATTCCGAACTCCACAGCGTGTGGGCCAAGAAACTAGAAATAATTGTAGCAAGTCCCCTGAACCATACACCCGATGATTACCAGCGATTACAATGTATATGTACAGTCACGAGAATAAATATCTGAGTCCCTCCCTGAAAACCAACTTTCTAGTTTCTGATTGAGCTGAAATTTTGGATGCATATATATCAGCTTAATTTCTTAATAATATTGTAGTTTCATCCTATTAATACGAGAAAGTTAGTTTTCTAAGGGGGGTCACATTTTTATGACGCCTCACTAGGCGTTCAGATATTTTTGCTCGTGATTGTACGCGACTTGTGCAATCTCTAAGTTGGACAATACTTAGCTTGCCAGGCCAGCAATCATCAGCGAGCACGGCTTACATGCCACTATTGCCACGCTGCCCTATTTTTTTTTATCGGAAACACACATAGAAAATGAGCACACACCTAAACCGCGAGCAGGAAGTTAAACTCATAGTTCAAAATTCCTGCGTCCTTACCTTAGTAGATAGTCCTACTAATCACTTTCTATTGAAAAAGATAGGTAACAATACATTATGCTCAAACCCTTAACAGATTCTAAATCAAATATTGGTAGTCTTCGTGAATCCATCAATAATTTATTATAAGTTCAATTAATTGAATGATATAGAAATTACTCATGCAGTTTCTAATACATTCCAACTTCCTACTTAATGAAACTAATTTGAATTTAGATTTATATAAACCTACTATTAGAATAAGCTTTATTCCTGGAAATTTGAATATTGGTAAAGAGAATGTTAGGATAATATTCGAAACATTATATTCATAAAACTTCTTTTACACTAAAGGAAAAGTTGTAATGGATGTTTTAATTTAAAAACTTTATCAAGCCATTTTTGTTTGTTATTAAGTGGTCTACGTTTACTAATAGCAATGAGTTTGTAGTTACGAAAATAGTTGGAAATCCTTTGTAATGGATGCCTGAATAATTAAAACAAGAACTTGTTGTAGCTCTCGAACTTGTACAATATAATGGGAGTATCTCGGAGGCTGATTCTGCTACCCTACTTACAACTTAGAAAGTATGCCAACTCATATCTTTTCGCTTTTATTATTTGGCAAAGATTTATGTAAGGGTTCTTCTACAACGTTTAATCAACTCAAAACTAATGACGTGAGAAATATAGGAAGGTAATTAGAAAGTGATAAAACGCCTTTAAATTTTAACCAATCTTGTATTTACTAGGACAGTTACTACAATGCTATCAACTATGCGTTGCTAATCAAAAAGAAGAGAAAAGTGTAAAAAAAGTTAAGCTTAGTTAATTAATTATTAGTCCCTAGTTTTCAAAGCTTTGCTCAATGTAAGTTATATCATTGGCTCTATTATCTACGTTCTGGGGGCAAAGAATCATTAGGCAATTCCTCGAGATTAATCCGCACACATAAATAATACCTAGGGTTTATTCAGTCAGTCTTACGTACGTGTACAATGGGATTCAATGTTCATAATAGGACCTTCGGAGACAATGACACGTATTTGTCGTATCTAAACGCTTAATCACCATTGAGGCACCGAACAAACAATACGAGTATATCCCACAGAACAAACTGGCGTCGTTTAAGTAATTTGCTCCGACGCGAGGCTCCGAGACACTCCGCTCGACGTCAAAGAATAACATGACGACTACTTTATAACGATATCTCCAGCGACTCGTATGAAACTTGAAGATCGTATAGGTCCGTGTTATCGAGAATTCCAAATCGATTTGAAGAATTACAAAGTTTTGTGAAAGTATTGTAGCTATAATGCCGGTTTCGCAGAAAGAGGAACAGGGAATATTTACTTATTGTAATAAAGTTATTAATTGTACTAGAAGATCGAGTGGACGTTGTTTTGCAACATTTACCTCAAGTAGATTAGTAAATCCCTTTCTGTGTTTCCATTAGGTACTTTCAGCCTTCAAATTTATACGAAATTATACCTTTAGTAAATGTATATGAGATATGAAAATAATGAAATGTATATATGAGATAACTTTTTCTAGAAACGGACTGGAACTATGAATGTGTACAGTTACTACTCATTTGCGCTAAGAAGAGGATAAAGTTTTTTAATCATAATAATGTCCACTTACCTACTTGATTCACTCTACAGTTCAAAGGCTTGTATTATTTTGACACATGAGGTGTCATACGAGTTGTTTTCAATCTGAGAGTAACATTGGCTACATTTTTTTACATTTCTCCGCCTTCCAATTCAAGCAGTTACGTTTTTTGGTTTTCCATTACGTACTACTATTTTATTTATTCAAAACGTAGCGCATCTTGTCTTAAATACTTTAAAAGATGGAAAGTAATTGTATTACTCGAATACATGAAAATCAATAACTAATATTGTCACAATACCAACTACACTACATTGGATATTAAATGGAAACATATTCAATACTATAATAACATTGAAACTTGATATTGAATTGATAATTAATATACATGTTATTTCGACGATGTAATTTCACAATTACAATGTTAATTGGTTATGCAGAAATATTATGAATAATTAATTAAACTCAGTCAACACATATAACTCTAGTAACATTATTAACAGGTATATGAATACTGACTTACTTCTTCGTAGAAAGTATAACAGAGAAATTAAACCATATTTTATTTGTAGCGGTTTTAATAAATACAGGAAAGTCAAAAAAGTTACGCCGTCAACACATACATCATATAAATGATCATGAAGAAGAAATGGCAAGGAACTCGAAAGAAGTGTGGCAAAAATCCCTGTCTTTTACAAGGACCACGTCTGATTACTGAATATAGAATTCATGTCTACTGAACTAAGTATGATAAAATTGAGATAAGTATTTTTGTTGCTTAATTTTGATCATAATAATCTCCTGTTTAATTATTTTTATTTGCCCAAAGATAAGTTTAGTAGAGCTAATACAAACAAAATTTTAAAATATTCGGGGCGTTGTTTGACACTAAATACATGTAGAGACTAGAGACCTACCTAGAGACCCACAAAATAATAAGCGTTGGGACGAATCAATTATCACGAACCTTTTAGGGTTTTTAGTTATGAACTTGTAGAGCCATATACAGTGTAGAGTTTCGTAGTTATTTACTCATTAACATGGCAAGCTTAACGGTAAAAAAATAAAGTTCTTTAGTTATAAATTAAAACATTTATAAAAGAAATATTTTTTATTCAAATTAATAATCCAAATGCTAGTTAGTAATCATAAGTCATAAAAATGCTGAACACCAACGGCAGTTTTATTAAAACGAAAACAATAGGTAGGTACTTAACAAACGTAATAAAAGTAAACGCGAGACGGTATAGGACGGTCATTATTGTATAAGTAATAAGTAGTCAATTACTGAACAGTAACTGGCGGGCGACGGCGGCAGGCGGCAGCCAATCAACTAAAACCTAATGACATATCGTTTAACGTCAACAACAAAAACCGCTATCGGTCATTCAGACGAAAATTGACTAAACACGTGGTTACAAAGGGAAGTGGCCGTACACATACAAAACATTTGATATCCTCCCCCCACTGGCTTTAGCGAGCTTCGGCTGTCAGTAGGACGCGACGCTCCGTTGCGAAAGGTCGTGCCGCACCGCGCTGCGCCGGGAACTTTATGTTACGTCACGATACAACCTTGAAAATTCGCTGAAATTAAGTGCGTTGAGTGATTTTGTGGGATGGTGTTTTAGATGGTTTTGGTGAAATGGTGCGTCGAAAGGAAGCCAGGCGCGTGGCTATCACGCATCTGTGCACCGCGCTGTTATGGCTCGTCACCTGTTTTCACGGTAAGTTAGCTCTTGGGGTCAATTTTGGAACAACCCTTCGATTGCGGCGATACGGTCCGGTTGACGCGACCGTTGCGCTACTTCCTATTTCCTTCATTCCCACGATACTTTATTTCCTAATTTTTTATTGTATCAAGCGTAACGTATTCAAACAAGAAGTAACGTATTTATGTTTTTGAATAATAGAGTTTCTAAATTTTGTAGGGGTAGTTAAAGGTTTACAGGTTTCAAAAGTTGATTTTAAGTAATATAATAATTAGGTATAGGATTGAAGGCCTACTAAACAATGTAGTTTTAAACACCGCTTTTCAGTTTGATCCCCCAGTCTTAACCAGGAAACACAACAATTTTTAAATTGTTCATTATAAACTAAACAATTATATTATGAAATATGTATAAGACTGGGTCGAAACATCGTGCAATCGAATTTTATTTGCTATTTTTCTCCCTAAATATTTCACAGCTACACTTAGCCAGCTTCATAGAGTTTGTAAATCCGAGCCCAACATTGACACTTAGGGAGTATTTAAAAACATTTTACAACAAGATACTTAACTTTGTTTTTTGAATCTGAACTTCTATTTATGGGAAAGTTCATGTAATATTGTACCCAATTTTAAGAACTGAGGTTGAATAACTTTTTCTCACAATTTCATCGTCTTATCTTTTAAGTACATCTTTTTAATCTTTCCGAGGTTAAAGAAATAAATTGTTTTATTTAAAAAACAAATTAATTAAACTAAGCTAAACTCGCTGATAAACCTTCAAAAATTATCTAGATTTAATCCTTTTTAGGTCCAGTATTCAAAGCAAAATACTTACTTAGGTATATTGGCTAAATACTTGTATTATACTCTAACTTTAAGGGGTTATTTCCCCATGACATTTTTATAGACTAAATGATTTTGTTGTACAGATAACAATAGAAGATTAATAATTAAATTTTAAGAAATATCAAAAGCTAATGATGACCAATGAAAACTCTCCAGTTTAGAAGAGAAGATGAGTTTCATATTAAGAGTCATGGCAAGAATGATGGCGTGCACCACAAAGCTGTAGGTACTAACTATTAGTATAAATTACTAATAATACTAAACTCTACAGTACAAAGAAGTTCGTTAACGCTAAGATAAGTAACGCAATTAACTTCTAATCTACTTTACGAACGAGCGTATTCTGGGAAAATACCGAGTATCTACTTACTTAAGCGAAGTAATAAATTAATTTTGTACGTGTTTCCATATTTTGTACCTACTTTCTGAGTTACTACACTATGAAAGTGTACTTTTCTATACCTTCACAGATGTGTAAAAGGTGCGATGAAATACCAAACTGCTTAAACGGTACCAAGTAATCAGTCATAATTATGCAGATAGCTGATAATGCAAGCTAGAAGCATATTCTTTCCTGAAACTCAGAAAAATACGCGATTCTTAAAATACACCGAGTCAGCGAATTTGATACCTATTACGATTTGGATCCGATCTACGTAAAAAAACCTCGGTTACCGGATTCCATTCAATCTGCCTTTGCAATGAGATCTTTGAACATAAAATGGGATTATACCATTTTTATAGAAGCGTGCTCTTTGATAAACCACGGAAAGAACATTTCCATCAAAGGATTATGATCAGTAAAAAGCTTATAGGACGGTACAATGTAGACCCATACTGAGTTCATTATGTTTTATATAAGATCAATATCCTATTACGGTTATTCGTGTTGACAAAAAGAACTACAAAGAGGTTATGTGAAGGTGTTTAAGATAAGTAATTCAAATAGGAACTA
>LGAG01000041.1:100545-112173 GCA_001278395.1 Lerema accius | reverse complement strand
AACATTCGCAAGAAATTCTGCGAATGCGAATGCGAATACGAATATGTAAAAACATGCGAATATTCGCGAATGCGAATGCGAATGCGAATATTCGTTACATCACTAATATATATATATATATATATAATAATGTTTGGTTTTTACTAATTCACAGTAAATTTCAATACTACTACAATTCAACAAATGTAAGTTATAGAAGCTTTGTTGGTTTTTTAAAAATTTTGCAGTAAATTTAATATCATTAAGACCCAACTATTTGATACATGGTGGTTTTAATATTTACTTAGGTTACTTAGGTACGAGATATACTTGTAAGAGAGTGTTTGAATTTCTACGAGCATCAATTCATCATTTTAGTTACGAGTATATGCTGCTTTACGTTATTTACTTAATGATCTGCCAAAATTTGCAAAGTTAATATTGATTATAGTGGACTATTTTGACCCTGACGCCATTTGAGGGTTGGTGATTTACTTAGCCGTAACTTTCTAGTCATGCTACTGTTGGCATAAAAAGCAGATTACTAAAATAAATCAGGTGGGTAGTTTACCGCTGGTCCCCTCGCCTGACCCTTTAATCCTACGAAAGTTGAAGGTGAATGGTGTTCTACGTCGATACACCTAGTACAGTTATACTAAAATTATGTGTTAATTCTATAGGACTTGCGACACGCTTCTCGGTAAATACAGATGAGCGTGGTGCGGACCCGGCAATTTGTACTAGGGTTCCACTTCGTAACGCCACCCTCAACAATATAATGGGTATTTCTCAAGTACAGGTTTCATAGGGTTACCTTGTAATATAATCTCCAGTAATATTAGTAGAAACCTGTCTCGTAGTCGGCAGTCTAGTTAAATTTATTATTTGAATCTCGGTTGCTCAAAGTAAGTTACATCAGGTGTATAATATTTAATTTATATTTGGTGTATAATTTCTAGTTGTAGTTATTATCAGTTCTAAGATTAGTTATTGTTCAATAAATGTAACAACATCATCAAGGTGAATAATTCTTCACCAACTTACATCGTTATCATGGTTAAGCTTATTGAAAAAATAATTATTAACATGTTATTAGATGATGGTCAGTTAGAATGATGATGTAACTAGAAAAATAATCTAATCTTACTGATTGCTTTCAACTATCAGTGAAAACTTGTAATTGGCTTTCTACTACGCATTTGTTTTATTATTGTTACTCTAGCTGTAAGTTTTCCATAGAATAAATAAATAAATAAATAAAATTCAAGATTAATTTAGTGAAGGTGTAAAATAATATATTAGCTATTTCAGCAAATGCATATCCGGCTTAGGGGTAAAATATATAATAACAATTTGACACCACAATTAAGAATGGGAAGAACAAAGGTGCATTACCTGGTTGTCATGACAAAGTTAAAAATAACGGAGATGGTAGAGTTAAGTAATATTTACCTAACGAGCACCAATAGTTAAGATATCAAAGAAAAAACATAAAATAAAGTTGTTGAAGATGAGCACAAGAGCGGTTGTTACAGAAATTTAGTTTTAATAAATTACAATACCAAGTTAATTTTACTAGAACACTTTCAGAGAGCTCTTTCAGAGCTGCTAGGCTACACATAAAATTGTACAGTGTTATAATCTTTAATTCATTACTAAGAGCAAAGCACGATTTACTCAGATTAATAAGTAACACGCTCGTATACATCATGTTAATTACTCACAGCTAATAGGATTATCTGACATATTATATCTGGGATGTAAGCGGCTTATGTTCTCGAGATCAAAACCCGCGCCTCGCAGTCTGTCTAGCCGGTACATGATCTTACTTCTACCAGGTTTTATTAACTTCAATCACGACCTCTTTGTATTGTGATCTTAACGTTAGCTACAGAATAGCTAGAAGCTGTTGTTGCTGGCAGTTCTAAACAGTCATCATCTCCTAGCTACCCACCCGGAGGCTGCGCTTATTTATTTGTTGAAATTATAAACGTGGAATATTCTAGATTTAAGTCAAATTCGAATTAAATTCGTATAA
This sequence comes from Lerema accius, assembly GCA_001278395.1. Classification (NCBI taxonomy): domain Eukaryota; kingdom Metazoa; phylum Arthropoda; class Insecta; order Lepidoptera; family Hesperiidae; genus Lerema; species Lerema accius. Next base: position 110,156 of record LGAG01000041.1, on the reverse strand, counting down.
AACGCTACAGTAACAAACCTGTTGATGATGAGTTAATATTTTCAATATGCAATGCATTTACTTGTAAAACTGTAACAGTTATCTAATTTATTACGAAAAGTCCTACCAAGTAGAGAATTTATCTGCCATCGCCCATACAGATGCTTTATTTTAAATTTCGAATGGCATTCCAAACTAAAAGTTGAGTTTAGCAACATCTTGGTAATCAGCAAAGTTTATGAAATCCCTAATGACTCTCCTAATACCGCCTGTACTACAAATATTAACATGAAAGATCAAGAAACTTCAGCACAGAATAACCATCAAATCTTTTTGAATTGTGAGAGGAGAACCATTCTATTCTATAGTCAATATATTACAATTCAAAAGAGCTTTAAAATGGTATCAGCTCTAAAACTGACTGTTTATGCAAACTCCAAACACAGCTTTGAATGTGCAGAACACAACGAAATCCAACGTTTAAATGTTCACGATGGCGCAGTAGGTACGCGTATTGCTAAAACAACAATATAAAAGCCGCTCTGTACGCGTAAAACTATTACGCCGAGCAAAATCCAGAGGTAAGCCGCTCGTGCGAATAAATAACCTTCCACATACCGACCGAATCTCGAATCGGAATTGTTTATGGTTATAACCCACTCCCTACTGCGCGACAGCCTGTGAACTAATATTATTCAACAATATTGTTCGAGGAAAAAAGGAGCAAATTCGATCCATTCATCTGAGAAAATTCAACCCTGAACATTGTGTTGGGTATGTTTTATCCCTCTCATTGTGTTTTAGGATTGGCCTGACATATTGTTAATAGCGCCGATAACAAAACATGACATTTACAAGTATATTAGTCTCGCAATAACTCAACTTTAGGAGCAGCGAGATAAATGTTTGATCCGTTTGAGCTAAATTGGCTAATTTTTTTTTGTCGCATACTCTTGACAGTACTTTTGACAGGGCTTTACTCAGAAAAGCCCCCACGGTATCTATCCACCATGTACGAGGAGACTCAAAGATCTTAAAGAACCGCACCGGAGCCTCCCGTATTAGGTATACCAACAAAACTCGTCCAGACTTTTTAGGTAGTTCTTCCAGTACGGTATTTCCACCGCCCTTTCGCTGTATCTGTCTTTGAGCGGGTCCTCATTCAAACTCACTCGGTGGTCTTCTTATTAACCATTACGGTTTTACAGAAGATTAAACCCTTCCATCCATCCATTGCACCAATTACCTAATACTATGCAAACTCCACGCCTGTTAAGTACTTTCAGATTAATGAAAAAATATATCGTTTATTTACGCAGTTTTCCGCACGAGAGCCACGTCTCCAGTATATCGTTTAACACGGGCCCTGAACTCACGCACGCCGACGCGCCAGCGCGTAAACTAACATTTTTACGTGAAACAAACGACGAACTGGATTCTCATTTAGAACTTAACCCCCAGTCGCTGGTGCCGGGTCAATTTGACTCTGCCCTAGTTATTTTGAGACTACCGAAACCACCCTGGATTTGTTTCGGGAAATATAGGAACCACATTTATTAATTTATTTGTCAAATATATTTAAGAGTACTGTTTTTAATTGTTTTTATTTTATTTGAAAAAGTTTATAGACGGACATTATAACCAAGCAAAACATTTGACTGATTTTTGAATGAATATATCGGCAAGCATATTCAAATCTTTCCAACTCTGGGGATTAAACTGGATAGCACTATAGAGCCTACAAAATCTTGGATTTTGACTAAGTAAGCGTATTACAGCAATCGGACTGAAACAAACAAAATTCTAACTCTCATGCGTGTAAATAATTTTGTTCACTAGTTACAGAATCTGATACAGTACACTGTTTATTAAGGGTTAGAAAGGCAGTCGTGGCGCGCGTCAGCCCGTAAACCAACATAGCTCCTCGACGGCAGTGTGCGTGTGTTCACGCCGGTGCCTTGTCGGTGCTAGGCTCAGTGGCTGTGTGAATTCTGTCCTCGCTAGCCAGTCACGCGGAAAATCACCACGCGACTATAATCTTTACAACTTCAAGCTATGCAGTACACTTCTTAAGATGTTTACTTTAAAAGGTCAAATCTATATATGGCATATTTTAGGTCGGCTCTTGACTTAAATGACTTTTATGCGGTAGTTATGACTTTACTCGCGTAGTAATGTCACTTCGAAATCTATGAGATCTTGTCAATTATAAAATGATTTGATATTGTCAAGAATCATAGTTAAAGTGTCCAATTCGTCATTACAGTCTAGTCGCTGTTTTCTTAAAAAGTTCGCAGTAATTATAACGAATGCTGCCGACTCTCGACTTCATTGTAAATGGCAGTCCTTAGCTGGAACTCCACTCAATTATGTTGTCAAATTCTGAAATCCCGCTAGTGTAGGCGTTGGCTCCTTGTCTGTGTTATAAACGTCACCCGCTCGCTGCGAGCTGTATTAGATATTTTGTCGGTGATTTTCCACATCGACTTAATTCACTTTGAAATGTAAGTGCTGCTCTATTCCTAGCAGTCGCTTGTAACATCAGCCTCCCGAAAGGATAGCCATACGAGTTCTTCTATACGTAAAGAATCCATTTTCACATTAATGGCGAGGTTGTTATCAATGAACATGAACAAACGTCGCAATGGACAATAAAATCCATTATGGTTCTTATCGCTGGCTGCCTGGCCATCTGTCTTGCGCGGGCTAAAAACCTCCCGACAGCACACAGACCTTATATCTTACTAAATGTCCTCACTAATCTTTTCCTTAGTCACTCCATTAGTTTTCACGTCACTTTTACATTGTGGCGATGTTATGAGACGCGGATATTGTGATGAGCTCGTAGCTTAGTCAGTCATCCCGCCAGATGTGCGCTAGGTTGTAAGGTATACGTGGAGCTAGACTGGACCATCAAATTAATTTTGTGTCAATATAATGTAAACGTGAATTACAGCTTTCAGTGCATATTTAAGAATGATGCAGATCTGAGATTTGGTTTGGTAAAAAGTTCACATAGCACACATAGTGGAATCAAACGAAAGGCCTCGTTGATAAACAATTAAATATTACAAACATTGATGACTTCAGGTCTAAACGAGTCCTGAATTTCTCATTTGCAATGTAAATTATGGTCGAATATCAATCAAAGAGCCTCTAGTATAGGTCATCTAATATAGAAAAACGGACAAGTTCATTTATTTGATTAGTGACTGTCGTATTTACAAGTCAAGATTTCCTTTTCACCTTTGTGACTTCGTCGTCATTACAAATAGTATTTTACTTAAAAAGTAGGTACCACTAACAAGAGAGAAAATATGCTTAGTGTCCGCTACGTATAAGATCAAACTGCAGAATGGCCGCATGTGTGTGTAATGTTTCAACTCATTGGAACAGCTGTGGGACAAGACCATGTTATTCCTGTATCAAAATAGTTGTTCAAGAAACCGTTCTATTCTTCATATTATGGCAACAATATCAAAAGACTCGCTATAACCTTATCCAACAGTAAATTCAGCACGAGAGTGTATCTCACCCGAAGGGTAACCGTAAACGACTCCTTCAACTGAACTTGATGAAACAGTGTTCGCATCTCGGCGTAATATCCCGGCGATTAGCCGAGCCCGATATGTTTGTTTGGGGCCGGAAGGAGGGGCCGGTATGTGATAGCGACCGGTATAAATCACTTGTTTAGATAAAGTGCCCTAATATTTTAGGTTTTAACGCCGCGTTTTACTATAGTTTCTGTTATGAGGCCGTAAAAGGGTTGTTAGGCCGTTACACAATAGCGCAGTCGTATAAAATGTTCTTGTGGGATTCGAATCCAAGGCGCTCCTCTCTAACTTTCCCGTAATGGTTGAGGAAATATATTGAGAAAACCTACACGGCCGAAATCCATTACGTTTTCGGAGATAATAATTATTTAGACGGAGCTCGTGGCCCAACTGCTGGCGTCTGACAATTTCTTGCTCGATTAAGAAAGAATAGACCTTGTAATGAGATGATAAAAATTTTATGAACATTCCTTTCTTTTCCAGCTCTCCCACAATTAAGTTCGTAAATGAAGAATTAGCTAACACTTGCCAAGCCTTTACGAAGGTCTACCACTTTCGAGCATGATAACTTCTAACAATTGTTTGACTAACTCTAAGCCGTAACGATGTAAGGTGATGCATTCCTAATTTCTTCAGTACCTAGGAGATCTTTGTAGATTGAGCCCTAATCTCTGGAATACATGTATTTGGCAGCCCTGGCCGTAACACGTGTGCTGGTGGATGTCAACATTATGCTGCGTTGTGTTTCATTAATTAGTTGTTGTCGTGTGGCTTCCAGTTCTGCCAATTTGTCCTTGTTACCGTGTGATTTATAATATCATGTTTATTAGATTCAAGCTGGGTATTTGCGTAGAAAAACTTGTTACAACCTTTTATGGGTGTCATTGAAGGATCAACTATGTGACGAGTATGGAATACGAGCTCTTCTGAAAGTTCTCAGTAATTATGCAAATCCCACCTAATTTCTGTTAGGATTTGCTAGGGTAGGTAAAGAAATTGAAATCCATTCCAAACTACAAAAACATCGATTTATCAGCGCCTTATAATATTCCTGTACACTAGAATTTTTCTATTTTGGGTATACAAACATGGCAGGATGGCTCAATTGAGATGTCAGGGTGTGTACATAATGACATGCTCAGTTGATCATACCAAGTCATGTGTATATTTTTAGTATTTTGTGTTACAACGCTGATGGATGGAAGGATTTATGACCTGACATATTAACTTATAAGTGTTCCTAATTAACTGAATCAATGAATAAAGAATAATAAAAAAACGCTACATACTAATACCAGAGTAGGTATCCGTATAGTAGGTGCGGTGGATAACAAATAACACTAGGACACAGCTAGACCGAGAACAGAAATAAAATTTCATCGATCAAAGGTTTCCAAAATCCTACCCAGTAGCCCTTTGAACAGCGGTCGAACATAGAAGCCATTACGCTATGCATGTCGTCAAATATGGAACCTAACTATTTGAGTTTGATTTAGCCTCCTTTCCATCGCTCAGGGCTTGTGTCCCGGTACAACGAGTACCTTACCGCGGCTTTCGTGTTACAGGAATTAATTAGTTTTCCAAAACTCTGGCGTAACGCTCATACAATTTTCTACAAAATGACTCGAGTTTGATCGTTAAACATTTAATATACTAAATACTTGGTAAAAGATATTTTAAGTGTCTTCAACAATTTTACAAGTATTAATAACGATTATGTTTTGATAAATTTCATTAAGGCTCGAGAGGATTCATCGCGTTTAACAATATTACATAATGTACGTCTATTAAATGTTAAGAACTTTTGTATTAGACTAGGCGCTACGCACAGTGAGCGAGCTGAACTTGTAATACATTGCAGTATCTTTAATCTATAAATGCTGCCGACTTTAGTAACATCTTGCTCACGAAGACGAACAATATAAAAATTTGTCATGTTTACATCAAGAACTTAAACGAATCCAAAAAACTCAACCTTACTTCACTTCAGTAAACAAACATAGACAAGGTAAGTAAGTAACAGGAGTGTCATTTGTTAATACTCCCTACGACTTTAGGTCTGTCTGTTTGTCGTGTTGCTTGATTTTCTAACAGGCGCTCAAACACAAAACCTTCAATTTATTGCAGGGGTCCATAGTTTAGGCGTAGTCTTGACTTCACATTTGTAATATTGAATTGGTATTCATAATAAATTAGCAGAAAGGAAGAGAAGAAACAAAACTGAAACAAACAGAAGAACGAAAGAGGTTATATCAAAAGAAGCCGACGAATACTAAATAAATATTATAAAGATATAACTATTAGGAATGCTAGCGATGAACGCTGAAACCGAGCAGAATCTAGGCCATTGAACAAACAGACTGAAATACCAGTAATTCTGAGAACGAAGCTTTTAAATACCCGCCTTTGCTTTATTTATTTTTTGCCAACATTTTCTACAAACGCACAAGCAATTAATTCCGTAGTTAACGACTCGGTAACCAATTTATTTATTTTTGTAAACTATCATGTCTCTGAATAATTATGGTTTGAGAGCTCTTGATAAATAAATTGCTTTTAATATATAGTCAGTACATTATATAATTAACGGACTTTTGAATTTACAATGAAATTGAAAAGACCTACCAAGTGCATAATTACTTACTCGTGTACCTACGACGCCTATCAGCTATATTTTGCCTTTTTTATATGGGACCAATATGCACTTCCGTTGAGAATATTTTTAGATCTTTAAAATCAATTGCTTAGCCGTATTCTAACAAAAATAGCATTTTAAGACCTAATATTTCGGAAACGAATACCTGAATCTAAAAATGTTCTTTGCAACCCCTAATATTTTTTAAGGACCTATGAAAGCATAAATATCTTAGCATTCAATGCGGTGAAAGTCGTTTTATTTCATAAAAATAATAATATCAAACTACACACTTACCTTTATAATATGATTAAACTTCGGCCAGAGTCCTCTTTACGGCGTTTGGGTTTTGTTTAGCAACGAATTATTGATAAGCTGTCGAAATTGAACCGAGTGTTGTGTTGCCGGCCCGCTCGTGTGAGTCGTGTGTTGGATGGCGATGTGCATTAAAATTCATGGGGCCTCGATTTTGTTCCGTATTTTTCCGTGAATCAATTTTTCTTATACGTAAAGCCCAGTGTAAAACGAATATGTTAAAGGAGATACAATACTGAAGTTTTTTTTACTTCAGAAATCGTTTCATCGCAGTCTTCCACCATTTTCGTTAACGATATCAGCGTTTTATGGCGACGTCACAACGTTATTTGTAAGTTTTGAGATCAAATATATTCAAAGGCAAATGTTTGTAAAAGGTATTGAAAGTAAATCTAAATATCCATTAATGTATTGATTGAACTCAAACATGAAAGAAGCCAATTTGAGAAGCTATTTACTCGCAAAACTTTAATGCTTTAATTTCGTTCTATTAAACATCCATGGTAATAGTAAATCAAATATATTGTTTCTTGTTATCGAGCAAAACCTTATTTAATATATTCTCCACATCTTTTCATACAACTGCTTGGTATATTTTCTTTTAATACACAGAGTTTGTACTAGAAGAGCGTAAATTTAAAGCAAGATATTAGAGACAGGTACTATATACATTTTGGAAGTAAAACATAATATTAGGGGTTGTATGTACATCAATGCCATTCGGTAGTGTCTTTCATGGTTGCAAAATGTACCATGAATAGAAGACACTCCAAAAGTATTTTTGATATTTAATAAATTAATTTTCTCCTAGAAGAACATATTCGTTGACTTTCATTAAATCGGTCCAGTAGTTTAGGCGTGAAAAGAAAAAAGACACACAGGCACATTTACTTTCGCTTTTATGACATTAGTATGGATTATGGAAACACATTCAATAAATACAGCAACAGCACCTATCAAAACCGCATTAGCTGAGATATTGATTCCAATTTACATTTTGAAGAGCTCAATAAATTTGGCTGTATAACGATAGAGGCACGAGGGCACGCGGCCGATCCGCAGGCATTAATAAAATGCCCGCGAGCTAAAAGCCACTTCGGTGGAGTACCCACTTTTCATACTTAAACCACTTGTATGTAGGAAGTACAGCTAATATTCCCTAATAACATATTGTGCGTCGCCGGCTCTGCCGCATTTTCTTCAGCGTATTACTCATATGTAAAGGATGTTTTGCAAAATTAGGAAACCCGATTCGATTTTGTAAACGAATATTAATGTAAATATAAGTGAAATAGGTACTACTTTGTACTTCTAAATAAAATACCTGCATTAGTTTAAATAAGTTTTAATAATTAAGTTTTGAAATTTAATATTTATAAAAGTGAGTCTGAAATTTCCTAAGATATTGCAAAACAGTGTAAGTTTATCATTTTATATGGTGCTGAAGAGGATTGTTGAACTGTGGAGAAGTACTCGTAGGTACCACAAGAAATAATATACAGTCGTCTGAGACTCGCAGATAAGTTGTTATCACCAGTGTTAGCGTTTATGGCGCTCAAGTTTCGCTAACTTAGTTTCGTATTCCGTTTACGTAAGTTAAAATACATAAGGTCGAGGTCTTCGCAAAATTGTGAGTATAGCATCATTACGACGGAGCATTTTACCGATAAAAGTAATCTGCCGATATACCAAGTTGATGAGGTTTTCAACTTGTTTAGTTGAATAAAGACTATTCCGAGAGATGTACCGAGTACGAGCACAGCTTGCTATCACAGATTTTAGTATATTCACCGCTTAAACTTTCTAGCCTTCTTCGCTTTTAAGATTTAGGTTATCAGTAAAGATACCAGTCTGAAAATAACTTTCTAAATAAGCGTTCAAAGATTTTTGAAATTCTTTTAACGAGTCTTTTGCTTCTTTATCACAAGTATTTGTCTTAGATATTGAAACATTTCATATTTATTTATACAGCTATTACTAACTTTGCAGATAGTCTCAGTAACTTAATGGAATGTCTTCATATTGCAATAATGGCTATTCTATCTAAGTACTTATATAACACGATCATGACTATTCAACCAAAATTTATGCCCAGCACGTTGCTTCACGGAATCTTACGGAGATTAGCCCTAAAATCGATTAGTGATATGTATCTCAATATGTATGCAAAGGAGATATGCAAACTGACCTACTCGATTACATCTAAATCAAATGACCTCGTTACACTCCATCGAGTTCAGTACATCTGCAATTGATGGATGGCCGACACGGTGAATCGATGACAATTAGAGATTATGCTAATTATAATGAGCATTGGAATATTTACTCAGCCACCGTTTAAATTAATTCAGTCTATATTTACCTATCAATAATGAAATAAAATAAAATGTTTTGCCTAATAGAATTAATAATATTGACAAACTTTTTAAAACTTGAACAACATTTGGCGAATACAAAAGCTGTCGACGGATCCTATTCTCTTTAGGAATGATTCCGTTTGAACGTAAACAAATGACTGGAACGTTCAATGCGAATACACTCATCTAGTGCGTCGAGCCATTCACGGAAAGCACAAAGTAAAAGGCATTTGCTGAAAACAGAGGACCAAAAATACGAGTGGCAGACTACTGAATGTAAAACCGTCGCTGATCCACAGCCCGGAACACAGTGGAGCCCATCGAGGCGTTAAGTCCGGAGAAGTGCCGGACATGTCCATTTGCTGAGCGACATTAAAACGGAGTTTCGTTATCTTTACCGCCTTTTCGGGGTACGTGATGAAGGAAATTCCTGTATTAAGGTTAGCGTGAAGTTTCTGCATACGAGGGTTTTAGATTAGATAAATTGTGGTGATGTCCATTTCCAGGTTCAATTCGGAGATCGACTACAACGCTTACCCGAAACCTTTTGCAGTTTATATCTAAAAAGAAGGTAATACGAATCAGGATATTAACAAATTGAAATATCGAATCGACAATGAAATACGAGTACTATTCGTTCAAAAATATTTTACCGAGAGAATGCAAAAACGAACTGAAATCAATTTTAAACTTTTGCATAAAGACTATTTTAGTCCGGACAATGATTCAAAAATACGGCTGGTAGGATAGTGAATGTAAGGTCGTTGTCAG
>LGAG01000041.1:62906-100536 GCA_001278395.1 Lerema accius | reverse complement strand
TGCGTTATCTTTACTGCTTTTTCGGGCCCTGCGATGAAGGAAAGTCACGGATTAAGGATGCTATCAAATTTCTCAGACCGAGATTAGACGTCGCGAAAGACCTTTGGCTTAACTTAAATTTATTGAAATAAAACATTATTCAGGTGCTGCTCAACTGTGATTGACAATTTTGAAACAATTCATAATGCGATTATTGTTATCTATCTATGCTATTTTTAAATCAATTATGACTACATAAATACAGTTGAATGTTAAAACTAAACTCGATTGATAATAATTATTTCAAGAATAGATTCCTAATAACGGCTTTTAGGGATTGTAATTTGTAATTGGTCGATGAATAACGTCCAAGATGAAGGACTTCGGACGATACTTCGAGGGACTGGTTCAAGAATGTTTGGCACTCGGGTTGATCGTTAACTCCTCCCAACCAATCCGCATTCGAATAGCATTTGAAAGGTACTAGTTAAGGGCATCCGCACCCTGCAAATTGTTTTGAATCGATAGAGACTCCTGTATCCTTATTGAAGGAGCTTGTAATCTGGGATCCGTTTAGATCTCAATCCCTCGATCGGTTAAAAACGTTGACCCTTCGAGCTGAACTGTCTTTTTGTGAACACTTTGTTTGATCTATTCATATAATAGAATTATAGTAGCTGAGCGATATCTATGTATTATATTGTTTACCAAGTGTTTAGTATTGCTAATTATAAAATTAACTATGAGATTTTAATGTGGATTTAACTATTGTATTCTAATAGGCACGAGGTAATATTGTGTATTATTTTGTTCTATCTCAATTAGTTAGTTATAAATAGATAAATATCCTAAATATCCTGTTAAAACATGACTTCCTGTCGAATAAAAATTATCATTAGCGTAGATTTCTCTAAGTGATGCAAGAACAATAAAATGATAGATCGGAAATTAAATCACGTGTAGTTTTTGTTGTATAGTAAAAATAATATATCTCCAGTGGGAAGCATCGAAGCGTTAACTCCGGAAGCGTTCTCCGGATATGTTTATTTTGAGCGCGACGTTAAAAAACGGCTTCGTTATCTTTCCCGGGTTTTGGAGCACATTCCGCAATAAACAGTGTCATTAAATTTCTGCATCCCTGGATTGTTATAATGTGTGCGGTCTAACTGAGGAACCGAGTTTACATACTTTTGACTTTCAGTTTAAAAGGTGTTTGCTTTACAGTTAGTATTTTGAGTAAGAAATATTTTATGAATGGCCAAAGTATTTGTTTTCTGGAGGACATCTAAATTTCTTCATTACGTGAAAAATCCAAAGAATATTATGATGAAAAGGTGGACCGAATTTTTTTTTAAAACAACTAATGTTAGAATATCTTAAAACAGCTAATTATAATAGGTGCTAGCTAAATGAAATAATGTCGTATACGCGTTCTAATACACATTTAAAATACGTACAAGAAACAATATTTAAACTTACATAAAAAGTTCTACTATGATGCAGATGTTTCATTGTTAAGTGATGCAGTTGTCGTAGATAGTTCCCATTTGCATACAATCAACACTTCAGCGATTTAAAGCACTGAAGTAAATTAAGTGAACATTCTCAATTTAGTATAATGAGATGCAACAAAGTTTTATAAGAACAATCACTAAGAAACAGTGGAGGAAGGAAGCTGTGACGGCGGAAGTAAATTCTACTCTTTAGCGGTTTTAACGAAAGGATTTACGTCGCCGTTCCACTGACACTCACCACTTCCTCCTCGGGATGTCCTCGGATTAAATTTACTTCCAGCGTAGATTGAACGACTTTTATCTGACACATTTTGTAATTGAATCAAGTATTTGTTAATTACTTTACCTATTAAAGTCATTAAGACGCTTACACGTTACATAATATTATGTTGCTGTTTGTTCTAAAGAAGGAAACACATAAAACTAATTTGTGTTTGATATTCGCAGGCATTTCTGCAATTAATTTTATACTCGTATATCCACCTGCGTTTGTTATGACCGCGTTTCAATATCTCAAATCTTTAAAAAAATCTGGATAAGGGTTACATAGGTAGCGTTGTTTCGTGAAACTGGCGAGTTATTCAGAACATTGTGACGCCATGTCGCGATAGTATCGCCGCTGGGAACATATTGGCAGCCGACCACACGACCACACGACTCTTTGTCCTTCCAAACATGTGTTTCTTTACCAACTGCCGCACGTTACTACCAACGTTGTACTTGTCTATGTCTGAGCTATATTGCATTCAACCTACACTTACGTAATTGGAGTATATTGAAGTTAAAATTAATTCAAATAATTTATTTCATATTATTTACTAACAGTTTTATACAAAAGTCCTAATGTTTACGTATATTACATATAATGAAAAAAAATACTTTACATCAATACAATTAGATACACCTAATTAAGTCGCGAAATTCCTTTTTTATGGTATCTTCGACATGTATTATTACGTTGTTAAAATATTAGCTTAATATGATTTTGACATTAAAATTTATTTCGTGGTGATGCTTCATATTTGTAACATAGTAATTACGTTATTAAGATAGAAATATTTGCACCTTATACGCCTGTTTCCGAAGCATTTGTCGCGAGTAATATGACACACTATGTAATACTGGCAGGCAGGTTGCACGCGCCGCGCCGCGGCGCCGCCCGACCACACGTGACGCGTACTGACGTGTTTTTTATTGTTTTTTAACTAAAATTCAATGAACAGTGCGTGTTGTGTCACAAGTCACGCAGTCTGCAGCTTTACTTTGTAAATATTTTTAGGTTTTACGTCATATTACGGACTGATAAGAGCGTTTATGTCAGTTTAATTACAGTGATTTCTATGATATCCGTTGAAGTTATTCTACGATTTAGTGTGAATGGTTGAAAAGGTTTTTAACACGTATAGATATTTAATAGGAAAATATACAATAAGTGTTTGTGTGAAATTAAGGTAAACTATAGAGCTTAGATCATTGAATTAGGTAATTGTTATTTAACCCTCGAATTATTCCTTGAAGTCAACTATTTGTTTTTTGTGAACTCGGGGCCTAAATGGGGTTGGTAGATGAGTAGTGGACTGAATATTTCGAAAATCAAACGATTATTTCTGGACAATACAAATCATAATAAAAAAAATTAAACCAACCTTTTTAGCGATGCGTGGCGTCTGCGAACTCTGCGCCGAGATGGTAGTTATTTCCTTGCCAAATTATCTTCCAACTTTACGTAAGATGTCGAAAATAAGGGATTGCAAACACACTTGAACGAAACAATGAGCACTAGCAAAGGAATAGTGAACACGACGAAAATTTTAGACACAATTATCATTATCACAACGACTATACGACTCGGCTGCGCTTTGCGACTGTACGGCCGCGGCGCGGGAAGCTATCGCCGCTCGCAACGAAAACGAAAAATAAGGAGGGTAGAAATCAAATTAATGCACGACATTGTATTGAATATATTGGAAGATCGGTAAGTGTAATCTGCATACATTATACGGAATACCGAACAATAATATTAATATGTAGCTTGTTTAAAAGCTTATTATAATGTTTAGTATGTTTTTTTTTAACTTTTTACTTTGTTAAATTGCAAGAAATAATCATTTTCCCGGAATAAATACTATGCCACATAAATTCTCGTGATATTCGCTACAAATATGTCTAGTTTAAATATGTCCAGTAGTCACTCTGCAGTTAGTGATCGCATAACAAATGAGAATACTAATTCCTTATCCGTACAGCCAAATACAAGTAGAAATCATTCCGTCCAAAATATGAGTCTGTGACGGAGATTCTAATATCCATCAATTTGATATATGTTTCGCGCTACTTAATTCCGAATTACTCTGGACGATTCGTCCAGACATTGCGAGTGGAAATATGATTAATAAATAATTGTATCGACGAAACGATTTTCATCAATTTGTAATGTGACAATAAGTGAGTGATTGCCCGCTGGCACGACAAGTTCTACTGCCGACGAATAAAGAGAAAAAAACTATGAAATTAAAATGTGCCTAGAAAAAGTCAAAATACTTTTAAGAAGATTATATTGGTAATTAGGAGATCTCTGTAATAAGTGACTTGATTTATGATAAATATCTACTAGATGTTAACTTAAAAGTTTGTTGTTTTTTTTGGTATATAAATGTACTCCAATAAGAGCATAGTAGCCTTTATTTAAAACATTTTTTTCTAACCGTTATGGTTACAAAATATATAGTCTATTATGTACTCGCAAGCAAGGGTTACGAAGTCTAAATTATGGACGCAAATATAGAGGTATATAAAGTACTTGCTAGCCTCTTCGTTGCTAGGTATGATGGTGATTTACGAAATTACTTGAGAATTGATTGGTAATCAAAAGTGTGTAATGGTACTAATAAATACCTATTGTTTTTTTAATCATCATCACCATTGCAACCCATAACTGTCCCAGTGCTAAGTGAAACTTTTGAACTCTTCGATCTTTAGTGCTTTGGGAAAATTTCCAATTCGGAAAATCTCCCTGTAATGGCCAGTTGATTTCAGTGAAGTATTTTATTGCTGGCGCATATATTAAGGTGCGAAAGACCCTCGATAGCAACCGCCGTGGATTGGACGATGTTTTATTCAAACGATGTTATCACAGAGAAATGTAAATGCTATTGAATTAGATGATCAAACTCGCGTCACCTCGCCGCTGAATAAATGAACTACCTGTGTTGACTGGCCGCTCTGTGGTGTGTTTGTGTGTGAGTGTTAGTGTGTGTGTGTGCGACAAAACCACTGCCACCAGTCGCTCCCTCCCACACAGACATTATTCTACGTAGTCAATGACGACTATGATCGTACACGACAGGACCACGTCTACTTTGTTATTATTATACATTTCTACAAACACACAACACTTATACATAGATTGTTTGATACCCATCCTATCCATAATATATTATTATCTTTAGTAAATACTAATCATTTTGGGCATCTTCTAATAAAATGGCGTCCCGTTGCAGGTCCCTTATACAAAAGCACCACCTAACGGGGCCAGTTTGTAGTCCTGCATAATGCTATCATACGGAGTTCAACCGTTTAAGAGTTCGGTGAAAAACATACGTTCGGTTTTTTTTAAATAATTAAAAAATAAAGTGTAATTTCTATCATTGTTGACATTGTTGTTAGTACTATTTCAGTTATGAATCGTTAATTAGTGAATCTGTTATAAATTTTGTTAAAGGAAACCGTTGATCATAACTCGGTTCTCAAGTTAGTATTAATTCAACAAAAGCTTTTGCTTAATCTTATAACACAATTGTTCTAAATAAATGGGGTTTAATAAAATTTGTTACGGTTTAGGATTTGTATTAAATGTGATTGTGAAACTTGTGACTTTCATTTTGAACTTTCACTTTCACGGAATGAAAAGTAATTTGATATTTAATAACTAAGTAAATTCTCAATTACTTGTCCAAAAAATACTTGCCAAGTGTTTGTCTGGCAACGCGCAATATATCTTATATTCGTAGTTAGTTAATTACTACGTTATCCTGTGAAACACGCCTACATGGTAGCTTTCATTTGTCTTTGAATTTGTTTCACATAAATTATCCTACTGAAGTGAACCATTTGATATTTCCAGAACCAAACATTTAGCCTTTAGACCTCCGTAATATAGCCCTGATCCGCCCACACTAAAGATCCTTTCTAATTGATACATGATTTTCAAATTCAGATGGGTAATTTCAAAGATTCTAGGCAATGTGCTAACTTATAAAGCAAAAACCTTTAAATCTTCATTTTGAAATATACCCTATAAATAATATACTACGGTATATTAGAATATACATACTTCGTACATATAATATATTCCCATCTAACAAACGTGTGTAGCGACTGGTTGAGATGAGAACAGTTGGTATTCAACGACCGCGCTAGTTAACGTGTTGATACTTATGTACTTAATAATATACAGCTTTGAGAAACACTGGCCGCACCACCGACGACAAGATACCAGCGAGGTATCGCTAGCTGATCCTCCACTTTCTTTGCCATAAGTATTTTCAAATATAACCAACAATATAATTATGTAACTAGCGGTATGGAGACGGGTACACGAAATACTATTCGAATAATAGAAAGACCTGTTGTCTGTCACTATAGTTTTAGTTAAGTTCACATTGAAAACTTGCGTAATCATACGTATCTCAACTTGATAATATTGGAGTTATTTAATTGTAAGAAAAAAACACAAACTAATAAAAAAGAATAGACGGA
This sequence comes from Lerema accius, assembly GCA_001278395.1. NCBI lineage: Eukaryota > Metazoa > Arthropoda > Insecta > Lepidoptera > Hesperiidae > Lerema > Lerema accius. The sequence continues at coordinate 94,285 of LGAG01000041.1, read as the reverse complement.
GCCATCCAGCCGAAAAGTGACAATGACACTGTAAATATGGAGGCGTTGAAACATATGAAGCCGGCCGCTCGGTAGTATTTATGACGAGCGAGTGACAGATTTTTGTTCTTCATTTCACAATTTAGTCGCAATTGCATATAAGCGCTCTGCCTATTCTTTTTATGGGTCTGTGGAAGAAGAGTATATTTTAAAATAATATCTAAAAAAATCCTATATTCATTTGTTTTTCCTAACACCGATATTGCTACTAAAGAGTTAAAATCAAACTTATTACTTCGGCATTAATATGTGACATCGTTCGGCCGCGGTTAGTGTGACAAGTCAAATCAGCCGAGCTCTAATAACCACCGTGAAGCCTGGTGGCGTTGATGAATGACTACAGCTCACCCTGAATTCAAACCTTTCGTATCGATCCTCCGTTCAAATTGACGTGTTAATTTTAACCTTTGTAATAAGCCACTTTGTTTCTATTTTAAGTATTACTATCAGCTCAGAAATCGTGTCATACGTTTATGTAACTAAAATTGTTTTAAAGATTTATTTATTTATTATTATATCTGATTCTGTTTGGTTTCAATAATTTAATACGTTTGAAACTGACATAACTCCAAATATAATATTGATAAACTTTGTTAAACAAAATATTTAATCATATTGCTCACTACGAAAACATTAAGTTTTAAAGTCATTTTATTGTTGTTATTTATTTTATTTACTAAATTTAATTTGATATTTAGAAAATGAAATTGTGTTATTGTGAGTTTTTGGAGCATAGTCCTTGTGCAATTTACATGTTTGTATAATTGGCAGAAATACTGCCTACTGCTAAGTCAATTTTATTAAAGCTCGCCCTTTATTTGGCCTCTTTTGCCCCGTGACGTTTAAAGCCACCTTCAAATACCAAAGCTAATTTACTCATTCTGCTTAGTCATGTTTCACAACTACAATTATATGCCATTATCACAACTCAAATTGCCAACAATTTATTTATTCGCACTTTCCTATTTAACTGCAACCCATTCCAAATGAAATTTATTTTAAACTGAATATGGCATACACTCTTTTTTATGATATCTTTTTAACGAGTAAAAAAGCGTGGTAGTTAGCGATGAAGGTAATTTAAAATTAACCTAGTTCGTACAGAACTGAGAGACAGTTCAACGCAGCTGTGAGCAGGAAGATTGTTTTATATTGACGCTTGCAACCCAAATATATTCAGATGTTTAGGTCTATTATCTATTGTTTTTCGGTAGAAAGACAATGGAAATTTTACAGAGAGAAATATGTGACGTTAACAAGGACCAAAATTATAATGAACCGGCAATCCGCCCTCGTTTTGTTTCTGTTCATTAAATGTTGCTATTCATTTATTTTAGGCGCTGTAGAAATTTTGCGCCACAAAAGTTGGATTTTGTCTGTTATACAAAAAATATTTAGACACATAAGAAGCTCAGGAGCTTTAAACTATCCCCATATCAAATTCCATCATAATAGGCCTAGCAGTTTAGCCGTGAAAAGCTAAAACACAGAAATATAGAGTTAGGTACCTACTTTTGCATTTATAATATCAGTAACGATTTGAATTTTTCTTCTATTGTTCGGATATAATCCTCAAATGCTATTTATATTAAATTAGACATTGTCAACATCGTCCAGTCCAGTCAGTGGAAGTTACGTAAGTCGCAGGCCGCAGCCGCAGACCGCAGCCGCGCGCCGCACAGCGCGGGCACAATGTGACGCGAGTGTAATTACTTAGCGGTTATCGCACGCTCATGCCCTGTCATGTTCTTTAATATATTCAAGCATTTACATTAGCAGCGTTTGAAACACTCTGAAGGAGTAAATTTGTTACTGTCGTTGCCCAGAAGTTGGAAGTATTGAGGGAAAACTTTCCTATTTAAAAAATAATAGTCATCGTCGGAGTTTACATCGAGTTCTATTAGACCGGTTATGTCCGGAAAAACGGCTACTTCTTTCCTTCGCTTCCTTCCTTCCTTTTCATCGCTCATGATCTTCTAAATTCAACTTCATCCGTGTCATCTTCCTTCATTACCAGCCAAGAAATACCACACAATCAGAGCCCTCATTGGATATGCAACATCACTACTACATTACTAGCCAGCTAATCTAGCTAAGGCTTGATGATATTATTTCATTATTTTTATTAATCTACTAAAACAATCCTTAAAAATTCGACCGGAGCTTTAAGAAATAAAAAATCTGATTTACTGTCAAAGAGAACTAATTCCGGCTTATACGGCTAATGGGAATATTGTACAATCGTATTGAACTACCTACTACATTTTAGTTGGTAGTGTGCTGTGCCGTACGCTATAATTACTTACTTGGATATTGCGTTCTCATGCCCAGCTGTCATTTTCACCAGCCTTGCTCGCTTCACTCACTTTGGGAGTTCAATTTTCCGATAGCAATCGGCATTTAGCATAGTGCTCTTGAGTGCTTCTTCAATCGTAATTATTAATGGCAGGGTATTAAATTAAACCTGGATAAAATTATGCATCGATGTAGTCGGTATCGAAGAAATGTAATCTTGGTCCGTTGTTCTTCGCTAAGATTAGACTAAAAATACATAATTCATGAAAGCATCACCATCTAGGGTAGACGGTACAGTATAAGTTTTAGTTGTAATTTTGTTAGTTTGAAGTTATACTATTAGGCCGATAAAGTTTCCAAAAAATGTCGTTATACTAGAATGAATTTATGATTAAGTTTGGCAAGAAAACTTTTGATTCAAGGGCTTCACCTTTAACTTTTAACTGTCCAATCGTTTAGTGAATGTCGACCTTTCTGTCTAGTTACCGATCCGTTTAAGGGAAAGGGATTTTTTCGTGGCATGTTGACATGGCCCTACTCGATCCTCAAAGAAACTTTTGGGACCTTTTCAGAGTGTCGATAAAGCCACCGACATAAATATTTGATATCGAAAGGGCGTTAACGGATGCATGCTCATATATTGTTACACCGCATAAAGTTTGTTATGTATTCAAAGTTTTTTCAACCGCAGAAGCAGCGACAGTGTAATGACTTTGAAAATCGTGATTCCAATCGGCTCGTTTTTGTTTTAGTCTCGTTACTGGTTTTATATCTAAATTGAAATTGTTTTGTGCGTGTAAATGAAGATACAAAATAAATACGGCTCTAAAGGAAAATATCACTGGAAAATTCCATATTTCGATTCAAAACTTATTCTGAACAAAAAAGGAAAGAGGCGACGTTTCAATTTTCGGTCTGATTTTTAGTCTGAATCTCGTTGATTATAAGAACATGTAGACGGTACGCAAACATTGCAACTCTATTGAAATATTTTTATCTTTGAAAATAACCAATAAAAATAGCAAAAATCATACCTGAGCAATTATAAAATTGATCAAATTTAAGCTTTACACGATGGCGGCTGGAGTTTAATTTCGTTTGATACTTCGTAAAATATTTACTTTTGATTGTAACGCGGAGTGCAGTGCTGTGCCGCCGTGCGAAACGAACTATGAAAAGTTTTCCGTCACTCGCGACCAATTCGTTGCCATCTCACGATGTTATTTTAAACTTAATTTAAACTTTAATTCGGAATCCCTAAAATGCATGTTTACTTTAATGCTGTTTCTCACCGCTGCAGCGGTGACTCCCAAGACACGGACTAGAATGTCGTCCTCGTCAGCGACATGGAGTGAACTACTGTGTGGCGCCGCATTCTTAGTGACAAGTCAGTCCGGTAGATACTTTTGGGATACTAAGTCCAAAGTGTTGACTGGTGTGTAACGCTAACGACTATCCACAGCGAAGTTTGCCAAGAATTTGTTATTAGTGATTCACATTTCTGATTCCCTGATCCTCCCGGGTCTGAGGTACGGATGGAAATTACTCCGTTCCTCACTTCCCTTGTTGCACTCGGTTTTAATCACGAAACCCATTAAAAGTTTCCAGAGACGAAAAATGAAAATAATTTTTGAGCTCCTGACTTCATAATGCACATGACTTGCTCAAACGGGTATCGAAGCGAGGAACTTTAGATTGATGGAGTCGTTCAAAATGACCAAGAAATTCCACTCGAAGGTACTTCTTTCAAACTTCATAAGTATCTAGAGACCCAGACAGATTTTCATGCTGAAGTTGTATAATTATGATGATGAAGCCGTTATATTACATGCAAAAAATGATATTTAAGCTACTGAATTTAGTATTTGCTTGTGTCTAAATAGTAATAAGATTTGAATCTTCAGCATTGTATAAAACCTTGGTTATCGACAAAACTTTACGTCAATTGCTTCGTTTTGTTTCATCAATGCAATAAACAGCTTCAGGCAATTACAAGTTCTAACAGGAAAATCGAATTGGAATCCGCCATTTGACTACTAGTAGCGAACACTGAAATAACAACTCTATTTCGCACTATTTAAAGATAGTATTGTATGAAATATCATTTTAAATATTTTTACTTTAGGTTATAAAATGCTTGATATGTAGTAATTAACATGAAATATTGTCCGACGAAAATTAAATATGTACGGATTTTCGCGCAAATTAAATATGTAAGACAGATTCATGGGACCATTAAAAAAACTTATTTTTCCGAAGATTCATATGATTTATATGACTTGGGTTAATTTGAGATATTTATAGTCAACAGTTTTCGCTCACAGCATTATTTCTACGAGTACAAGAAAACGACCTATAATGTTATTTAGCAGAGTTCAGTGATTCAAGTAATATTGGAGTCCAAGCTCTGCCGTATGGAAGCCCACCGTACTGTAGTCAATTTAAGCGAAACCCAAAACCTACACAAAGACTCGAGAATTCAATTACGGTCGCTGAATGGACCCGAGATATCGAATATTGTTAATCTTTTGATTTCATATTTTATGAATCTTCTTGATTTTCCTGTTCGGATTACGTACTTATGTTATCATTGGAAATACATTTTTCCAGGTTCTATAATGAGATTATTTTAGAAAAACGAAACCCTTAAAGGGTCACTCGAATTTTCTGTGTGTCTGCTCCAATCGAATTTACAAAAAGCAAATTTGGCAATTCGGTACACACGAAATGAAACTCAAAGAAATCAGACATAACTGGCTAAGCAAAGTTAAAGAGAAATTAAAGCAGTAGTCTAAATTAAAGTAGTAGTGTATTAGTAGTAGTGCAGTAGCGCAGTGACGTGCGGCCCGACACATACTGGACCGTGTTTTCATGGTCTTCTTGTCTCGGGGAGGGGCACTTTACACCCAAATAATGTAACATGTCACATGAAAGGGTTAGTTAAGTCGAACATGAAAAAATAAAACAAAAGTACTTGGTATCACGAGTGAGGGGATGCGACCGTCATGTTTGGATTTCAAACCTATGCTATAAAGGGGAAGCGATTATATCTCGCAAAAATATTTTCTCTCAGATTTGTTAAAAATGTGTGAAACTGCGAGGGCTTCCAATTCTTGGGATGCTTTATTATTACCGAATAATACTAAAGTTCCAAGCGAGTTCGTAAGACAGCTTTCTTTGTGTCGCTGAAAAATAAATTGCTATTGTTGGACCTATCTGCTGCCAATTTCTCGGAAATAAAGTAAGTGACATGACATTTGGTGCGGCGCCGCTAATGGATTGGCGATATGAGACAAATAATCATGTCGGAAAAATTGGAAACGAACAGAGTATAAAACGCTTTCGTCGTTTAGCTATTGCGTTTAGTTTTAAAGAATTCATATTTAGGATTCAAAAGCAAATTGCACCAAAATTGTAACAGAACAAAACATGTATCTAAGAAATGGGGTAATACTTGAGTTTGAACGATGCCACTCCCCTCTCAGATACACTGCATTCATGTTAATATTGTAAACATTATTATCGAGGAACGTTTGAACGTAAACAAATAAACCTGAACAGTTGTCTTGGCAAGCAGTCAAACGCGCTGGGCGTTTGATAATATGGACATACATGCCGAAACGCATATCCCAACACGTCTTGTTGTTCGTGCAGACCATTTCCACCGTTAGCTTTAATAGAATAGAGCGTCGAATCGTCTGTTTTGTTATGGCAGACGTAGCAGAACTATGTTCGCCTGTGTGCACAGGGACGTATCCATTCGCCCTCATCATAAACAAATGGAGGCAATAGCAATCATGCAAATCAGGAGTCGCTGTTACCATTGCAAATCTTCTATCTACAGACTGACAAAGAGACTGTTTTTCGCGAAATTGAGAAAAACAGTGCCAAATAGAGCTTGTTTGTTCTTACATTGCTTTATAAAAAAACAACAGTTGATTTACATGGATTATGTTTGTTCCAGACTATGTAATAACTTTTCTTTAATTAGAAATCAAGTTAAAAATGCTAATAGACAAACTAGAGCTCGTTTAGCTTACATGATTAATCAGTGGGAATATTTTGTATCAAGAATTTGGAACAAACCAAAATTGGTATATAAATGCAACTAGAAACATCGACTTTCGGTACTCTTCAACGTGTGGAATTGCTGAAGAAATGTAGTCTTCCAAAATCATTTAATTAAACTATAAGCAAAATACAATTATACACATTATGCTTTGTTATATTTGAGAACTAAATTGCTCTTGAAATAATTTCCGCTATTATTACAATCCATTGTGCAAAATATTTAAAACGTAAACAATGAAAGGGTTGTCCTATTTTCCGTTTAATTAAAGAGAAAGTGCAAATAGGAGATAACAAAGTCAGCTGCAAGCAGAGAGAGGCCGCAGGCTGCCAGATCACAAGAAAATTGCGAAACGCGTATTTTAGATCTTGGCTCGAATAACAAGTTTCAGCGCTGTGGTGGCTGGATACTGCCGATAATAAGTCATCAAACGTTAATAATTATACTTTAATTATTATTTATGGACCTTCTGGTTTGGATCATAGTAGGTAGGTACAAGACTATACAACAATTTCGACAGACATTTTCAAAATAATACATTGCTATGACTGTATATCAATAACTATATTTATAACATACTCGTAATACACAGATGTTTAATAGAAACTACATAAATTTTATGGTGCCTTCTCAATAATTTTCAGCGCTCTATATCGTTCTGAATTACGTTATTCCTTCCTGACGCGTACAAAGTTTAATCATCTAGGCAGCTACTTGTCGACGACTGCTCGAGCTTACGCATTTTTCATATGTGAAAATATTAGGTGACATTCACTAGACATACTCGTAAGTTACAACAAGTGTAGTTGTACCGGTGGAGGGTCGGAGGTCGAATTTCTTTCAAATTGGGCCAAGCCTGTACATCTCTGTAAGTTACTTTAGGATGCTCTGACCTACATTCTGCGCTCGTTTTCATCTCAGAAACAACGATATTTTGTGTAGCAAAGCGCTACTTTGTTCTTCTTCATTCGAGTTTTTGCTTTTAATTAATTAAAAAAGGAAATCCGCCCGTCTTTGCTTGAAAAATGTTGAACTTTCAGTGCTATGGATTTGTCTGAAAGCAGCTTACGAGAAACTGAACCGTTATGAAAAGTGGGTATGCAATGTTTGGCGTAGAATATAACCATACTTAGTTATGAATTATGTAGGTGGAAAATCTAAAAGCTTGCTTAAATACATAATATTACAATAATTACCTATAACACAATATGTTGACAGATAATGTAGTATTCTACCCACAAATAATTACTTTGCTATACCTTTTATCGATTACTGGCTGGTTTTATAGAGCTTAAAACTCGTCAAAGTTTCGTCAATCTTACTCAAATAGATCGAGAGCTATTTTATAACGAAAATGAACTTAACATCGAGTATCTAAATAAAAATAAATTTGCCAAAGATTTAATTCTCTCCACAAACCTCTCACCGAAACTCATCATGACTTCATAATTAAATTTATTACTAGTTAAATACTTGAAACCAGTTCAAAGTTACATAAAATTTAACTAAATCGAACCTGATCAACTATTATAACTACGATGTTGAATTGCAAAACTTGTTTCACGGAATTTATTGAATCCGGGAACTATTTGTGGCGATGGGAAAAGTTGTACGGGTTGTAAAGTGTGCAGAAGTTGGAGTGCATGTCTAAATATCAATCAGATGGAACTATGTCCTTCGGATGGCCACATTTTCAATAAATTGAAAATCGAAGAGGTGTTAACATTGTCAAACATATCTCTCAATAAGTAATTTATTTTAGTTGATTGGGACAGTAGGAACTAAATAGGTATTACTAAGATATAATTATTTATTATTCGCAATTTCCTTCACACTCTAAGCATTAAAACAACCTAAGTGGGTCGTTTTGGTATCTTAACGTCGAGCGCACTCACAGCATCATCTGCTATTTTTGTTTTACTTAATATCACTCGTTTTCAACAGGAGAGGGTGATTGTCTGAAATTGTATTTTCACTAAACATGTAGATGATATCAAGAGAATGATTATGAACAACCATAAACAATATTCGGAGTTCAATGCGGGTCTCCGCCTGCCAACGAACCTGATAACCCTTCGCCCGGCATCACCGACTGACCTACGTCTATCTAATCATTTGAGTTGTTTGTTTCACCAAACAGTTCTTTTACGTAATATGCTTAGAATATATAGAAAAGTAAAGTAATAAAGTGGCTTTATTTGTGCAATTTGTTACGTTATGAATAATAGAATTCTTTAAAGCAAAATTTAAGAGAAGTTCACGGCGAGAAATATTTAAATAAAAAACGCGGTCGTCGCGATAAATGACAGAGTAAAAGTGCGATCGTTACTGTCAGATGCATGTAGCGTTGGCAAAGAAAACCCGTTATTAATAGCCCAGGGCAGCTCAGGGGTTTCCGCTGGGAAATAATATATCGTGACCTTTTGGAACGACGAGCCACTTGGAAATGTGGGCCAGAGGAGGGTCATAGTCGACAAGGTGGCTCAAAATTTAATATAAATTATATTGGTTTAAGATCACTTTATTAAATTTTAACAGGTGGAACAAAACTAAAACAAACATAGGTATATTATTTGGACCGTTCACGATTCGGTTTATGTCTCAATAATAGGACTTTTAGATGGTGTCCAGTTCTGTGATATTATAATAAGACGGGAGCAGAATATGAAGCAGAGGAATATTGTTATAGTTCTCAGAACAAACGTACATAATCATAATCATTAACAACATATACTTCTACTTGGATATCTTCATACAACAGTATAAAGCCGAAACATAATATATACAATAACATAGTACGTATATGAAAACGCTTTTTACCCAAATCAAGTGCTGCCATAAAATGGGTCCGATCTAAACTCGTAAAATGGAATAAAAGTACTTCAATACATCGGAAATCTTCACAGATTTCTTGGCAAAGAGGATTATAGCAAATATAAAATGACAGGGGTTGGCATCACGAAAGACAGTACCTATGATGAATTGGCAGAAGTAGCTGAATCTTCAGAAGCAATAAATAAAGATTGTTATATATCTTCCCCTAATGAAATCTCAGCTCAAAAGCTTCGATTTGTCTTAGGTATTGAGATAAATTTTGCTGCGGACGTTACCAGCGACTCAGTGGATTAAAACAATCGTGTAGTAAGAGAAAGTTACATTAATAAAGTTAGTTAAGGAACAACAGTAAGTTCTAGGACAGTACTGGGATTAGTCTTATGTTGATTATTACATATCTCTATTGCTTCATCGTTTATATAGATTATGACGGAAAAGAATAATCAGCGATCCTTATGTGAAATAATACTTTCTACCATATGCGATTCTTTCGAACTTCGATTGGATTTAATGTCTGCCAGACTTCCTGTCTATTGAACGAATCTGTATCCAGCACGTTTAAAATTATAAGAGTATCATATTTTAAATGAAAAATAAGAAAATAAGAAAATAAGAATGATAAGTTCATATTGTAACAAGTGAATGTCATTTTGGTAAACAACATCAATCTGCTGCATATATTTATTTCGAGTCGATGCTTTCGTTCGAACTTGTCCAAAACATTTTGTAAGCGGCCATAGCCTCCGGTGCTCCGTCCGAATTAAATATAAATAGCAACGAAGGGTTGGCTAGGGTAAGGGAATCAAATTAAAAAATAATATGGCTTGCAGACTCCCCGATGGCTCGGCCAGGCCGGAGATGTTTAAGAAAGTCGTTGTTCAGTTATTTACCTCTTCTCGTAAATATTGATGTACGGGCTCACATTCAATTTTGGATCAGGTCGAAATTAAATGTTTGCGGACAGAAAGGTTTACCAGTAGTGGAGTAATAGAGACTGGGTTTTCCCTACTACATAATTTACTTTTAATAATAAGGCGATCTCACAAAAGGCTACTCGTACATATGGATTAACATTTTTTTACGATTACCTCTACTTTATATCGGTTTATTAATTAATCAAGAACCATCTAAATGGTATAGTCAGCCCTGAAATACCTTACTCGTTATGGGCGGCGATCACTTTGACAACCTCTTACAAGTGGGTGATTGAACATAACCTAACACGTTAAGGTGTCCTAATAAATGTTCAGCAAAACAAAATTACAGAAATATTTGCAGTAATTACATAAGTGTAAATGAAACGTAGATCAGCAAATCAATTATCACATCGCATAAGGAATACAGGTTTATTGTTTTATTAGTGTCATGGCACCGCCGTGTTAAATGTTATCCTTTTAATTATAAATATCCCCAACAAATAAAAAGCAGTGACAAAGCAAGTACTCCACCGTTAGGGCGCTGCAGTCAACAAACACGGGCGGAGAGCACCTCGCATCGTCCTACTTTCGAGAAAAGAGCCCTTTGTACAAAAGGACTTGGCAGATTCTAGGGCTTTGTGTTACTAGAGAAACAACTGCGTTATAAAACAACACGATGTTACGTATCTACTCGTACGTACCTGCTTTTATGAAAATGGAAAATACTCGTACGTTTTGATTAAAACATGCAGCGGGTGCCCTTCGGCTAAATGTGTTTGCATTGTTAAAAAATACTTCGCTGAACCTTTTAATATATCTAATAACTTTTTAATATATAATCGCTAAAGATCTTAAGATTCTTAATATATTTTTTTAAATTGTACATGTCAACGAGTTCTTTCATGAAGGTCCCTTGGTTTATTATAAACAAGGCATATCACTGAAATACGTTCATTGGTAGTTCTACCCTAGCCTTAATGTTCTAAGTATGAAAATATTCCTTTGCATTGTACATAATACATTGCGCCATCCTTTGAAGAGATACGGAACGTGCCACTATTGCCAGTAATGTAATAGGCATCGTACTACGTGCAATGTCGTCGTCAGTCTCATAACAATGATGACCACGTAGAAAGGTTTTGTCTTTCTCGTATATAATAACAAGGGCGAGTTCAACATGGCCTAGAAAGCCGTTTTATTAGGTTAATGTGGACCGACGACACGAGCCTTGACGACACTGATTTAATTTTGTTCACTGATTTAATAACACTCGAATATTTTCAAGCTTTTTGTCGAGTTTTAGAGAGGATTTAATTTTGATGTTTTATAAAATACCAGCTGATGGTCTGCCAACTTAATTTACGCAAGTTTATTTATTTAGTTATATTGTGAACCGCTACTAAATAGCATAGTTGTTGAAAAGGAAAGTGAAGATAATACTGACATATTACGGAAAGCAAAATTCAAGATAAATTAAGTATTTCTACGTATCGTTGCAAACTAGCGTCTTCGATTGTCAAGCGCAGAAAGAGAACACACTTTGACAATTCGCCCCGTCTCATTAAATTCCTCTTACGTTTCAAACGCTGTACAATAGCATCAAAGAAATCCTCAATTCCAGGATTCCGCTCACTACAATTCTTTTGCTGAACAAATGAACCGCATTTTCCCAGCACCCGACAGGACACCCGTGACTTAGAGTACTGCAATCACACACCGTCCACAATCATAATATATGTACGAATTTGTTTCTATTAACTAGGGGATTTAACTTAAATCTTGAACTTTTTATTAGTTTTATTTGTTTTGCAAATACACAGAATTCTAATAGTTGCAATTACGTTTATAAACTATTTTTAGGATTAAATTGTCACAGAAACAGATGAGCACTGAAATAGCAAATTACGATAATATCGTGGTGCCGACTCGTGTGAACGTAGGTTTCAAAAACAAAAGTTTGTAAATAATTAGATTCTCATTTCCCTTACGCAAATTTCATTCTATCGTGTCTTAAAAAAGTTCGAAACTGGCTCTCTACGCTTTACTTTGAGAACCAAATGAAGGTCCTTCCAAAATTTATTTTATGAAACTGTAATTTAATGAGTATAAAAATTGTAAAAAAAATGGACAAAAAAGGTCTTAAGCGCCAAATAATATTAAAGGAAGCCATAGAAATACGGATAAAAAATCTACGATCGTTATTCAAGCGGCGGTTCAAAAATTATAAAACAGATGAGACCAGACCTCACTCGCATATTGAAAAGTTAGAGATGCCATTACAAGATCATTCCTAAGGCTTTTATCTTTATTGAACCGCGAAATTTACTTTCTGAAATAAGGTCCGTTATTTTATATTAAGAATTATTGTAAGAGTTCTTTGAACTTTGTTTTGCGATAAGGATCTTTCCGGACAAGGTGTTCGACTATCGACGAAAGGCTAGAAACGAGTGTTTTTGAAAACGTAAATAAAATTCAATTTCACACTACAATTTAAAATTATCTTCACCGTTTTTAATTTGACCATACTTCAATTAAATAAATATGTATGATCTTCGAGTTTACAGGGCGTGTACTGATACGTCTTATTTCAAATAAAATATTCTCCCACTTTGCTCTTTATTGACTGACTTAAACATATGATAATAAAAATCGTTCCTCATAAAGTTGCAAGTCAAAATTCATTCCACGTCTTTTGACTAACTCCTTCCTCCCACAAATCAAAGCAATTTTACAAAGTGGTTCATTCTAAACTCCAAAATTTTGAGTGCTTCCAAAAATAACGCTCCATGAATTCGTTATGCGACACTCAAATCTATTTTCAGTCTGTCGTTTAAGAGTACGCTGATGAAATTTTAAGTGTGTTTCAAATTTTTAGCACAAGCCTGCTTTAAGTACTATGGATGAATTTAAATAAGCTCTCAACTGGCCTGAGAACTGCATAAATATTAATGTTGTTCTTGTTGTTGAATGCCGAGTGGTTCTGGCGACAATGTTCATTTGATGTCGAATGACCCCAATCTTAACTATTCCTACAACAGCATCAGTTGCTAGATGATTAGAAAGATTGAGAGAAATACCGGAAGATCATAATTATTGTTATTAAAAAGGTTTTTTTTACAAACTGCTTTCATAACTGTTAACTAGACTTGAGTCTTACTTACTGAGTATGATCTTCCTTATCTTTTATTTGTTAAAAAAGCCATTGATTCAAATAAATAAACCACCAACACATTATAGCTTTAAAAACCATTTGTTGCAAAATGAAAAACTTTGCACAACCCTTAAAGCGTTGTCCTAATAATTGTTCAGATTGCAATAACGATGGCGTCGGATTAGTTGAAGAATTCCAGCATAAGCCATAAAACTTCGGAAGTTGTACTGAACACCATTTAGATGAAAGATAAGTTTGGCATTTGTTCAAGCTTTAAGAGTTTCGGAAGTACGTCTTACGACTGGAAATTGGGACGCCTAAATAAAATTTATTATGTGAGTGTCATTGGGTGCTGGGAAATATAACTTAACATGCATACCTACTAACTTGGTGTTAAAGGCACACATTTTATTATATGAAAAATTTACGTAATTAAACAGAAAACATAAATCATGCCATAAAAAAATTTAAGAGTGAGATATTTTATTGATATAAGTAGTAAAATGGATTCGAATAATCAATAAAATTTTCCTCGTTATCCTTTTATTGGTAAAATAACAGAGGCTTTTGTAACATATAATATTAAACACATTGTAACGTTCTTAGCTTCAATGTTCCTCTTCCGTTGTATCCTGCCTCGTTAATATTTAAAGCTCTTCAAAGCTTCGTAACATGAATTACTTAAGACTTATTTCACTTTTACCTTCGATATTCATTTTACCGGGAAGCCGTCATGTAGCGGCGATCCATCGGTCAATATTGAATTTTCCCATTATGCGAAACTCTTCATTAAAGCGCTGTCGATCAGGTCTTGTTGTTTTTTGTTCCGGAAATGCTATTATCGGCTAGGGACGCGGACTAGCTTTATTTTTTTTTAATATTTTTCAACATGCTAACTCATAAAATGCTGTATTTTCTATTCTTCCTTTAAATCGTGTCTATTTTTACAATATATATTTTTTTGTCTTTTCAGAACTGCATGCAGTGAAAATAGTAAAAATAGTGGTACCAGAAATAATCCAATATGGTGTTCAAGACGCTGTAATACTAGACTGCGACTACACAATCGGTAACGACACATCCGGTCTCGTGGTGAAGTGGTTCTTCAAGAACAAGGCGCGACCGGTGTACCAGTGGATCGCGTCGCAGAAGCCTCAGGACATGGGCATCCTACGAGGCCGAGTCGACCTCACGTACAGAGTGTCCAATGATCCCTTAAAAATGCACAGAGCGTTGCGGATAGTGAAGCCCAACACTGACATATCGGGCGACTACACCTGCGTCGTATCCACTTTTATGGAAGAGGACTCCAAGACGAAACAGATGATAGTATTTGGTAAGTAAATAATCCAAATAACTTAAAAGAACCAAAGATAAAGTAAAATTACCAATTAAAATTCACGTCGCGTCACGTATGGAATATAGTTAAATAGTTTACTAAAATTAATGTTAAATGAATAAAAAGTCATTTGTGATTCAACTATCGTTATGCACTGGAACTAAAGAGTGACTTTCAAAGTTGGTAAATTCATCGTAGCCAGCTCATTTATCTCACTTGTGAAAATAAACAAGAATATACACGTCACTTTACTATTCCTCTTTTAAACGCGAACATACAGAGACTAACAATTAAACAAAATATTTTACAAGCTCACAAAACAAACGGCTGCCGCCAGCAAAACAAAATGTTCAAGCGAGTAGCTTCTTAAAGCGTTTACTTCCCACATGACAGTTACCAGCGTCTGCCTTCCAAGCGATTTTGTTTTTAGGACTTAAAATATAAACGATAGGCGGAAAGCATGAGCATTAAGCGTACATTGACTATGATTATGTTGTGTAGTTTGAAAGTATACCGTATTGTTATATTTCCGGCATTTATTTAGCAGCAATACCGCGGCTATTTTTGTCATTGAAAACACCGATGTTGTAAGTTAATCAATCAATTTTTAATCACGCTCAGAACTAAAGCTAAACACGCTTGGCACATGATTCAATCATACTTTCAACCAAAGAAACAAAAGGGACTAATTTTTATTTTCAGCCATTATTTTTATTTACAACTTCCGATACTTTTTTTATTCAACAAATTTATGTATGGCTTCCAGGATCTTGAGCATAATAATATCTTACTATCGTATGTTCATAGTTTGTAGTTGTCTAAAGAAAAAAGAACCGCACAGGAACCAACTGTCGCGTATCGATTTCCCCTTGCGCCACGCCGCAATGCTTTTTGTGGAAATAAGCAGTTTTATTCATGCCAGCATCTGTTATCCGCACATCTTTTTTATACCTAAAACAGTCATAAGTTCGTGCGGCTTCCCGCAACAGAACAAACAGCTTATCATCATAACCGGGAAGAGCGCTTACAATCCAATCAACTATATTGTTATCGATTTGACCGAAAAGAAATTTTATGAAGGCCCGATATAAGATGTGTTCGATAAACGAAAATTTACTTTATTGTTAGAGAAATTGGAACTCAGTCGAGTTTTTGGACATATGACAATTTGTGGAGATCAAAATAATCTGAGAAATATTGTGTAACAACACCACAGATTTTTAATAATGAAAGTTGTTAATAAATGTTAATTGTGTTGATGTAACGAACAATATCGACGATGTCCTTGTTAACTGAATAATATTAATCGATTCCGATGTTACAACGCGTACTTCGTCCTTGGTTCATAACAAATCACCTCTGTAAACCGAAATCATTAATGATTTGGACCCTTTTGCCGATAGTGCGAGATATAGACGCCACGAATCCTTCCCACGAGAAATGTCATACATTTCCGATGAGACCGGAACTTCGCTTCCGCGTCGTTGTCAATTAGGTGGTTCGGGGGAAATCTATTTTTGGGCAGTGAACGATCGCAAACATTATCTACTCACCCACCTTATTACCTGGCGCTATTGAACTATTTTTTATTTGGAGTATAAATATAGTGTCCAGTCCTGAACGTCGCCGAGCCATCGCCCGGTCCAGAGAGACTATGGTATGTTGAAAGTGTATGTGCAGTCCAGCGATAATCTCAACGGTATTCATGCATGCTAGTTCCATTTATTACCCGATTGGCTTGCTTCCTTCCTTCTAAAATGGACCGTGAAATATTTTATACTAGTTTCAGTCGCACTATCAGAGAGCTAGTAATAATGTGATTTCTCGTTGTGGTTTTCTATTAGAGTATTATTTAAAGTTTAAAAAATACCGAAACTCGTTATAAAATAGATTCCTTAGATATGTTAAGAAGACAGAATGCTTATTTGTAGAATTAAATCGAGTGCGCCGTAATAATTTTCCACATTGAACATTTTATTTAGAAGCGTTATTTGTTTTATTAAAATATCATCGTAATATGACTTCATGTAATTGAAAAGAAAATGCTGTAGTTTACATTTTTTTTCCTGGAATGGAAGTTTGCTTGATTTTCTTGAAAGTTTTTCAGACCGGTCATCTGTCATCATCGAAATCCATTACTATTTGAGCAGTATAGAGGATCAAAGAAATCGACCGACATTATGCTCGAAAAACACGACCCTCCTTCTTATACATTCAGAAAATAAAACGACATCAATTAATCAAAAATTTTATGAATCAAACATTTTTACCTCTAATTAGTTCTTATAATTTAATAGTATAAGCAGTATAGAGTACCTACTCTATATTTCAAATTTATCCGCGCCGTGTCTGTCGAGTCGTTCCTACTCTGTGGCAGGAGTAGTGCGCCAGGTACGGTGCCAGCTACGCGGAACTTTTTGACACTTCTCAGATTTATGTCCGTATTTTTATGGAAAAAGTAATATCGTTGAAGGAAGTGACGACCGTTTTAATGGGACGACGCTATTATTGTTACGAGAATGTTGATAGATGCTTCGATACGTCATTCGTTGATAAATGTTTTACAATTGTTTTGGACGTCGATCGCAGCCGGCCCTCTACAAGAGTGGAAAAATTTCTTTGTTATTGACACTGTGTTGCCCGATAAAATTTTTCGTCTCTCTCAAACATGTAACAAAATGAGTATTCTAAAGAGACCCATTAGTAGCGACTGAGTTGTCGGTTCCATTCTTTAAGGAATCGGGTAATATAGCCGGACAGCTTAGTCTTAGTATTGAAGTCGAAACAACGTATCTTAAAACTACTGAATGCAAGTAAACCAGAAACATAATTTTTATGCAATTTTAAGTGCACATTAATTAATTAAATTGCTTAATAAAATTAAATCAATGTTCGAAACAAATTTCAAAGCAACCGCTTTCACAGGCCGCCGCTTTTACTATGATTAAATTAGTTAAATACTACCTACTTGCATAATTCCTGTGCAAATTTCACGTGATTTATGCCGAGTCGCATGCGAATTTATGCGAAGCAGTATTTAACTTGGTAGACGTAATTTCAGCGAGTATTTAATACTTCGTTGTTTTATTTAAGTCACACGGTAAGAAGTAAATATTTCTTAACATTGTGTCATAGCCGGCAACGGTAAAACCGCATCCATGCAGCTTGAAGCGTTAATAAACACGATACCTCAGTATCCTGATATGACAGGTACAATCAATATCCAAAACAATACATATTTGGAACACCTTATATCACCGTGTGGCCACTGATAATTTCCAACGTATCTTCATGTTACATTACAGTCAGTTTCGATTTCATTAAGAAAAGAAGAATAGAACAAAAAAAATCCGTACCCGTGTTTCCTGCGTTTGTCCATAATTTTATTAAATTCAACAGCATCTATAAAAACAAACATTTGTGTATATTTTTATTTTTAACTACTATAACTCAGACATTTGGATTTACCAATTTTTAATGCCTATTATTACCAATTTTTGCTACCTACATGATGAGCGTTTGAAGCATGCACTTCTTTTAGTAAACATTTTATTTTTATTTAACGTGTGATGTAAGAGGTTCATTTTCCAATATGGGAAGCGTGAACAGGTCATTAACCGTGGAACACGTCAACTCACCGATATGGCAGTGTTGCCAGTGTGCCAGTGTTGCTAGTGCTGGCTCGTCTTTGTCTCGGAGAAAAGGCGAAAAAACAGCGCTGAAAGAAAGCTTCGTTCGAAAGTGGAACAGTTGCCTTTGTTTGCTTTCTTGTAATATTCAAGTAGAAGCGGCCTAATGGATGAGATGCCTTGCGTGTAGAGCACGCGATACGAATTCGAATTTGGAATGGAGTGCATGTAAAGTAGCTCCGATATAACTAGGACTACGTTAACATAGCGATAGGTTTAAATTACAGCCCCTTTATTAATGAACGGGATGAAGGAGGTCGGGCAAATGAAATTTATAGTCTAATTGGTGGCTTTAGTAGTCATTGCACTCGATGGACGAACAGCAAGAATAATAAATCAGTGCTACAATCCTGTTTAAAACCAGTCGCAGATATTTTAGAGTAGTTTTCTAGGGAAGCAAGTAATTTGTTTTGTGATTATGATGTCTCGCCTCAGGAATAGTAAATGCTAGCATAACATAGACAACCCAAATACACAGTACAGACACCACCCAACCAGATTTGTTTTTCTTTTCGTCTGTCGAAAATCGAACCCGAGAACTCTCACTTCGCGATTAGTGTCAATACCAACAAACCTCGACTCATACAAAAATGACTGAGATATTTTAGAGAACTACTGTGCCCCCGCTAACTCGCAGGAATATGAATCTTCATTATTAACTCGTACTAATAGTAGCACATCTTGTTCCAGTTCCAGAAACAAACTTCCGACTCATACAGAACAAGACTGATGACGACACGGTGAACGTAATATGCGCAGCGGAGGGCGCCTTCCCCGCTCCCAACCTCACGCTCGCTACTCCTGAGAGGTATGTCTTATACAGTTCAACTATGAATTCTCGAATAAAACTAAATATATTAAGTTCAGTCGATCTTAGACTATATACATAGATAAAACTCCATCGGACTACGCACACTTATGTGAACGATAAAATTGACAAAAGTCCAGATCCAAACGGCCGAGTGCTGGGTCCTTACATCGATCCTATTAAAAATCTATAATTCACGTCGAGTGAAATGTCAATGATGTCCACTTATCCATAAAAAGTGGACGCCATTTGCCTTCCAAATTTCCGCCGCCTAATGACTTTATAATGGCCTTGGGAATATTTTTAATAAAGGTCTCCGAAGATATTTTAAGTACGATCTAACCGTACGCTGTAATTAATGGATTTTGAAATGGCTGTGTGCCACGACAATATATTATTGGTATCGATTATTTAGTTCTCTGGGGACGGCCGCCAGGCCAGTGGCGAACTTTGACTTGATTCCACACACGTGTAAAGCATAAAGCATTTGTGTGTATAAGTCCTTAAACATTTGCAACTAAAATATTTACGTAACGTAACGTATAAGTTCAAGAAAACACCTACCTAGAGAGTTTTCACAATATTTTAAGGTTCTCATGATATTGACTTTGTAAAGATACCTGACCCCAGAAATGTTAGACGCACGACATAATATACCTAAGTAAATGTAATATTTGCCAATAAGTATGATTAAAAGCTAATTAGGTATGTAATGGGAAGTTGCACGAGGCAGGACTCGCACAACCGACATGGCAGGTATTCTACATAATCCTCAAATAAAAACGTTCTGTAAAGCCGACAATAAAATCAGGAGACGAGATAAAAGGTTCAGAGAAAGGTTTGGTTATTTCAGGCATATTAAAGAAACCGTAATAAAAGGAAAAAATTCTTTTGTTATACCGAAGAATAAAAGAGCATGAAAGGACGATTCTAATCAACTAAAGACAAATGTAGAGGCGTATTACCTTTGCCATGACGATATTATACTATCATTGCTATCAGAAAAGGGCAGACGAGTTGATAACTACCCATGACACTGCAAAACGGAGCATTTTCATCGCATTGTAATAACACCGAATCAACTTCAAAACAGTACCAAGCATGAATAAGTCGAAAATAATCTGGTTGAGTCTAAAGTCCAATCTGGATCATAACAAATCAGCTAACTTAATACTCCTTTGTAAATATTTTGACAGTTACAATCATTTTAATTTATTAGCAGGCTTTTAGGTTATATACAGGAAAAATATAAGGGTTTCTTTTTGACAAGTGACAAGACCCTGAAAGTAAGAAATGACGTTCTTGTACACAGCAAGTAGCTTTTACTAAAGAATTATTCAAAACGCCAGCGGTGTGAATAACATAACAAAAATGATATTATTTAAGGAACAAAAGCATTACGAGAATGCTTATTAAAATACTGCTTTTTAAAAATACCAATGTTGCTAAAACAATATAAGCTTATCCAAGTAGCTATATTGTCTATTAGGGGCCACAGATCCATCGCCGGAAAGTTACTATTATGGGCGAGCAAGATTAGCCTGAACAAACACGCCGAATTCAACACTGTTTATTTTATCCGTAGCTCTAATAATGGCAAAATAAAGCTGCAGCCTGAATATATCAGTGCCGGATGAACATTTTTGTCACGTTGATGCAGCGCTGAACGACTGAAATGCCTATTATATCATTGAACGAACTTCAAAGTCCACTCACATTAATCGGATTCACGGCGGTACTCCATGATGCAATTTTTGCGTCTATTTCCTGTGCGTCCATAAGGCTACAAAGCATTTTTTCTTTAAAGCCTAAAATTTTTATCACGAAATACATATTTCAAAACCACAAAACAACTTTGTTCTGGTACTGAGATCTTAACAAATTTTGTGAGAAACATGCACATTATGAATAGCCGGTTATATCGCATGGCTGGAGCAGAGAGGCCTCAGGGATTTACGGTTATTAAGCCAGTAGATTAGAACAAACACATTGGCGGAGCTAGATCGTTCGAAAATATCTCACTAAGAAAAGAATATAAACACCAGTGGAATAATTGGAGTCAACTACAGGGACCACTGAACGTAACATAACGTAACTCTAATATTTAAATTGTATATACCTAAGTCCCTACATTGGGTCTTAAATAATTTCACACAATATAAGCACAGATCACAATATAAACTAAAACTGAAGCCTACAATTTATATTCAACATGCAGAAAATATAAAAATATGATTGTGAACATTCCAAATAAATTCAGCTCATACGATATGAACGGCTTTATCACGGGCGAGTCGATTTGCACCGCGCGTTATTGTTATAGGCAACTGGATTAGGTCGAGCGAATGCTTCGGACGAAGGCGGTCCAAACATATCGTGCACGTAATATTGGTGCTGGAACGAACACCCGCGCCAACTAATACAATTATTAATTCAATATTCAAGGACGTGGAACACTTACAGGCCCGCCCGTAGCCGTATTGTACATATTTATGATGAAACACGTTTAACAAACAAATACAACCTACATAATGAAAAGAAATTATGGGTAAAAATTCATTACTTATTACAAAATACAAAACTAACAATTTTGGCCCTATATGAACAGTGAACGTTAGCTCGTAAGACACGACATCCAACGATAATAAGGCTTCAAATACTCGGAGAGCTGAGCTCGACAACTATGTTCGTTAATATGTTCGACGGCGAGACAAATTCGTTCTTGACACAGTAAAGCGTCGCTGATAACGTGAACTTTATGTTTGGTACGCGTATCAACTGTATGGAGAAAATGTCAAGTACTATGTCTTTAATTTGTTAAACTTTACGTAGACTTCGACTTATAGCGGCTACAGAGCTTTTTGCAAGACTAATTGTTTGCTACATAGGCCTGAAAGTGGACAATTGTTTGAAACAAAATCAGTACCTACTGTTAAAATCAACAAATTTTCCGTCTGGACTGTAATTTTTTTTACACATAAATAGGTGAAATATACCTACTACCGACAGATGTTTTTAAAGAAGATGTCCCATGTATTTAACATTATTTAGTCATTTTGTTGTTACTTCGCTTTAGAAGCTATGCATTGTTCTGCATTTGCAATATATTGAAGTTACGTGGTGATATTTTATTCAACCCTTGAGAGATTAGGTCTCCGAGTACATGTTGTAGTTAAAAAGTTGCTCTTGAGATCAAAAGTAACGAATTCAAAATACTTAGGGTTACATATTGAAGCAAATAAAATAAATAGAAACAATGTGAAAAGCTTCTCCCAGACGTAATGTCAAAACGTTCAGAAGATCACGTTACTGAATAATACGAAGAAACATAAAACATTTCAACTAAACACAGGAGTGCTTCTCTGCATTGCAGCTACTATAGTGCTAAGCTTCATACGCCACGAGACCAGTCCACGGTGATACCTGCAGCTGTATCCGTTACCCCCGCAGCGCCCAGCGATGACTGCTGGAGGGACACGAGGGAGGTCTAGTTATGTTGGTTATGAGCGCAGTGGCTTTTGGTATTAGATGTGAAGTGTGATTTCATGACATTTTTATTTAAATAGACGTTAAAACAGAAAACGACATGTGGAATAATTTTCACAAAGTAAAAATAAAAACGTTATCCATATTTCGATTTGCAGTTCAATCTGAATACTGTCAAAAGCCTTTGATGTAG
The DNA here is from genome assembly GCA_001278395.1 of Lerema accius. Lineage (NCBI taxonomy): Eukaryota > Metazoa > Arthropoda > Insecta > Lepidoptera > Hesperiidae > Lerema > Lerema accius. Next base: position 71,464 of record LGAG01000041.1, on the reverse strand, counting down.
GTCTTCCATTGTTTACTTAATGGAGCATTCTAAGTCTTCACAGTCAAAGGAAATTAGGGACATGAGATAGAATATTTTGTGAAACAATTCGAAAATTTATTTTGAAATAAAGATGAAATTTCTAAGAAAACCGCGTATTATGTCGGCGTACAATATCTGGATATATTTTACAGGTTTTATTGTTATAATTGATACGATACCGAATTTCATCACAATCGGGGACAAATTCTTCACCGTAGTAACAAAACCTTGCAAACGCTCCTCAGGGAGAGCACGATTTCTAATCGTAATCGTCCTAATCTCTTCCTTGGCTCCCGCACTCCCTCGTATGCGTTTCATTAATTTGACGAGGCTTCATCTATTTCTGTAACGAGCCACGGAGGGACGCCGGTAATTATTGCGTAGCTGTTTAGTCAAGTGGCTCTTACATAGACACATTAGTGACTGCGGACCGCCTTCGATGTTTTGATACTCCTGAACGACCTTCTGCACAAGTAAAGATATGAAGCTAATTGGCCGTGGACGGAATAATAGGAACGTTTTCTCGATTCGTGGAATTGTAATATAGTTACGCCAATTTCCAAGAAAATTATGTAGTGCTTCTCTGTACAGACACAAGTGGCAATTGTATCCGCTTGATTTGTAATCCTAATAGAATAAGAGGTTTTGCTACGACTCGGCTTATTTGCTTTATGTACCGTAGAAGATATTGTAAAAGCAATTATTTATTTACTTCAAAATGTTACTGAATAAAGTCTGATAGATAATACAAATTAAATTAAGTGGGATATACGTACCCAATAACAAAATGAAAAATATTTCGGTCTAGTGATCTAGTATCTAGTCCCTGATATCAGGGTCTTACATTTCGATAGGGTTACGTAATTGAACGTCCTGATATATACTGTGAAAAATCACGACTATAATTCAGGACTAGTAGCATAGGTTACATTGAATTATCTACTTAGAAACAACGGCAGCATCTCCCGACATTCTTAAATTCGAAAAACGAGGCGAAGAAAATTCATTGGTTGAAGGCAGGCTTTGTCATTTTGCGGAGTTTGATAATGCTTTCGGCAGCAATATCTCGCTATTATCAAAAAACGTAGAAGGTGTAAGCCATAAAAAGTGATGAATGTAAAAGTGCATAAAGCGCTTGGCAGCAGTCTCGGAGATTAACGCCGGTCGTCGGTCGTCGGTCCCACTCGCCACCTGCCGCACCTGCCAACAATCTTGCGCTCGCTTTAATACCTTTCTTAACGGCACTATGATATCAGAAAAAAGCTCCGAAGATGAAATAGTTTCGTTTTGGTTTTATTTCGAAAATGTAATCTACGGAGCGATTCCGGAGACTTTCTTTTAATACTTTCCACAATATTAATACCGAATCAGCGCTTCAATCGACGGCTTTCAATTCATTTTGATATTAAGGATCTATTCCGGATAAATCTACGCCGAAAAAAGTAGAAAATCAAGAATTGCTGAACACTTGCTTTAAAGGACTTATCTAGTTTATCATTTGTTGCATCGGTTATTTCTCGAAAAAAAAAAACATGTTTTTTGTCTAAAACAATTCCAACAACTACCTTATTATTACTGTGTTATTTAAATAAAAGAATATTTATATATTTCCACAACATGAATTAAGATAAGCCTACGCCAGGTGAGCGCGGGCCGCACGCAAACGAGACAGACAGACAGACAGACAGGATGTACGAGTATATCCTCGGTGCTCTGACGAGGGGCACGGCCGCCAACCACGCCGTTTAAATTTAAAAAATTCCGTTTAATTTTTCTGGCTCTTGATTTACATAAACCACTAATACGAAAGCCAAACGGGCGAAAAGAAACAGAGAAAGAAACTTCCCCGCACGTCTTTTAAAAAAATAATTATTATACAACAGTATACGATTTTTTACAAATTTAGCATTGGATATAGGATTATGATTATGTGCCTTAAAGTTAATTATGTGTATTGTTTGTCAGGCGGCTGGAGGGCGTGTCACACAACCTGAAGCTGGTGAACGGACGCTACTCGGCGTACGCGTCGGTGACGCTGCAAGACGCGGAACTTCCGTCGCCGGCAGAGTTCATCTGCACGCTGCGGATACCGCTCGCCAAGTACGCGGTGCGGAAAGAAGCTATATATTACCCAGGTAACATTACATGCGGATTCACGACACGCTAATGCAGCTAGATGCCAAAAGATTATCTCGAACGCAACTGTTTCGAATGCGGAAACATAAGCTGCGTCGCTTGCAAACTTTACTTTAGTGTAGACCACTTACGTAATTATGAGAACTATTTTATTTAGTTTTCAAATGATTTCTTTTGAAGGACAACTTAACAGACTTAAAAATCAGGAAGTTAGTAAAAAAATATTTATGTCTCATAAGGATCGAAAAGTGCCTCGTCCACCAACACAAAATTTTTGTATTTGTTTCTTCATATAATTTTATTATTACTTTTTAAAATGTTAATTATTTTTATAACCTGACTAACTGGGAAAGTCTACTTTAAGAAAAAAAGTAAACACATAAGTAGTACACAAATTGTCAAGATAAAATATCGTCACAAAAAACTCAATTACATCTGCATTAGGCAAAAATAATAAAAACTATAAAGGTGAAAGTAAATCTTGGGGAGCTTTATCTCGGCTCGTTCCGCGGAAGTAGGCCATATTTCAGCCAGGTAGGGAAATTATTGTCGAAGATTTGGAGATTTCTAACCTCTCCTCCGGGACGCTCTGTTTTCGCTGTTACGAGTGTTTCCGAGTGAAGAAATGGACGTAGATCATTTTGGTTGTAGCTGTAACGATTATAGTGAGACGTTAGTTTGAAGTTTTCGGCAACAATTGCTTTACAACATTATTGCAGTATGTCTATGGTAATAACTAGTACACTAAGATAAACGATGTGCTTTATCTTAATGATCTACTTATTCACTTAGTGGTTTAAAGAAATAAAATTGATAACATTTCTTCCTATTCTAATCGTAATATAAATACTATTGAAGAATGAAATTTGTAACAACGTTTTAACACTGTTTTGTGCATAACGAGGGCCAGATTAAACTTGCACTAATCACCGGAAGTTTTAAGTATTCGCTTTCCTCCTCTTCATAAATCGTGGGCGAAGTTTCAAATCGATCAGATATGTGGATGTAGGTCAGATTTACTTCGCAAGTTCTCGGCGCCACTTATGATGTTAGACGAGTTTGCAAAGTATGACAACTCCGGTGAAAGCTTTTATGTTACCTTCATTGAATGGGAGGATAACATTGTACGGAATTATAGAATTGCTCCTGTAATCTCAGGTCACACTATGTTACCTACAGATCATTCTAGAATCTTTTGTGTATGCCACACCATGTCTATAATTTGATCTACTATATTTTTTATTTCATAAATAGTTATTTAAACTAATATCAATGTATTAGCGAGGTTCTTCATAATTATGCAATCTGCATTCAGAACGATCTAAATAGTTGGTTGCTTTATTTTATCTAATGCCGACCTGGATCTTTTATTTCAAGTTTAATAGACTATGTGCTAGTTCTATTTCCAATTTTTTTTTTTCTAATTGAGACCGTACCTTACTTATCTCTCTTTCATTTTACATACTCGTGTACTTCCTTTTTGTGGATCCCTTTAATTTCATTCTTTTATTCGGCACGTCCCGCATTAAAGACCCGTTTCAAATTCACTAACAGCAAAGTATATATTGTAACGAACTTAATTATTTCAAACGATCGCGATAAATGTTTCACTAATCGCTAAAGTTGAAGTAAGTGTATGTGCCGTGGCTCTTCACAAGATGCGGGTGCAGTGTTGATCAGATATGTGGAAGTAGGTCAAAATTACTTTGCAAGTTCTGCGGAGCACTTACGATACTCATCAAATTAGGGCAAGTATGTAAAGTAGCAAAGATGGATTAATGCTCGCTTGTCATTTTGAAGTTTAAGATTGTGTCAATTTTAAGTAACCTAAAAGGCTGTCATTTGTACGTTATAGAATAGTGGTACATTATTGATGTCAATTAATTTTCTAAGCAAAGATCAGGATAAAAGTTCTTAGACATTTTTAAAATTGTCCTATTATAATTTATAACTAACAACTTTAATAAGAGACATTGTGGAATACTGAAGTAACTACTTAGCTTTAGACATCACGAACAATCGAGACATGAAAACAACATTTATTATAATTTACAAAGTAGAGTCCGCATAGCAAAAATCTTAGCGAGAGAGGATCTCAAAAACTTAACACATCAATAATAACAATAATCTTAAAGCGACCGCAGACTTAAGTCTCGAGGGAGTTAAAACCTCTTTAATCCTTCTCTACAATAGGTCTATAATTCATACAGCTGAAACAGTTAACCGCTATAATCCGGTTCGAAGGGCGACTGCAAAAAGGTAAATGAATAAAAAGTTAGACCATAAAAAGACATCTTGGTGAGTAATGACTTCTGAACGTCTCGCTGAGAAATAAAAGAGAAGGCACGGCGACTGTGGCGCGCCCGTTACTATCCACATTGCGAAGCCATGTGTTGCGATGCATACATTTGAAAAGTTAAGGCTTGTATTTGAAATTGTGGGAAAACCAATTGAGATGTCAAACATGTAAATGAATTAAAATAACAAATAGAAAAAGACATTTTATTACAACAGGTACTCGTATATTTACCGAACAAAAGTAAAAATAAAATATTATAGTAAAAGCACGCAGTGATACCGTAGCATTGCACTGGTGAAACAATTTTTAAAATCAGACGGGTGGTATCTAAGAATACAGCCTACACGGTGAAACAAAAGACGACAGACGTAAAAAACGTAAACATTGTTTACAAAAAGAATATAGATATCTGTGACAGAAAGTAATGTTTACGTCGGTCCCGCGAATATTTATAAGGCCCATTAGATACATAAACATCGAGAGAATACGAAAGAAAAACACTGGTTATGAATAAAATACCTCGTCTCACATTTTCTGGAGAGCAATTGTTGGTAGGTAATTGTAAGCGTAATTTCCTGCCTTTTTGTTTCACTGAAGATTTTAAGTCGGACTACGACGACACAAAGAAAAAAGATGTTTATTTATTTATTTAAAGCAGGCAATTCGACCGCTTTATAAGTCGGTGAACATCATTATTTTTCATAAAGGAATGGGCACGGAAATATTTTTGTGGAAGTAGCTGCGAAAATAACAATCCCGCCGTATAATTTGCAAGGCCATTTAAGCTTTTTATCAGCGGAAAGTTTGTGTGCATAGCTATCTAAACTGTAGGGAAGAGATGAAACATTTCCTGCAGTTGGTAGTCCTCTTGAATAATTTCGTGCTTCGTTAGCCTCATTGTAAGAAGGCTTTTATGGAATATAATATTAGTCGGGACAAACAGAGTGCGGCCTTAGTTTGTTGTCGGACGGACGACGGAGTACCACTACGGTACACCATCATATACGATGTAGATATGTATGTTATACTACCAAATATTTATAATTAGTTTCTAATTTTGACAATCTTGCATTACAATCTCCTCCATACAACGTGTTTGATCTATAACTATTCACTTACCTACTGGCCCGCGTTCTTTCACTTGACTGCAATCCCAGTTACATAATGAAGTAAGTACCTGCAATATAATCAATTGTTGTTTTTAACGCCCTTATTTGTTGACAGGTCCAATAAGCACCACCCCTGAGATGCCGACGGCTGCTGACATGCAACTAGCTGCGGCAGTGGGATCAAAAGGTGGTAATCCACTATTATTTACTTGTATGTTATTCACAGCCTTATGATCTACGTATTCTTCTTTTTGTAGCAACTTTAAGAATCGGTGTAAAAACGAATATATACAGTTTTGTACAGAGTTTTAAAATGTATATATCATAAATACGTAACGACTTATGTATACCAGAGTGGCTCAGTCTGTTTGTTAGTGTCAACATTTTCTGTGTAAATCTTCTCATCCAAAATTAATTTGGAAACATTATCCGTAATGTAATTTAGAATTTTGTTCGTCCTCCGTCATTTATTCAACGCTAACACATTAAATACGCGTTGAAACGCCGAGGAAAGTCGCACCTCAAACTTTCTTATTAATGTACTTAGCTGGAGAAGATGGCTTTAATAAAGTTATGGAATTAATAAGTAAACCGTTACTTCCTTAGGCCATTTACACGCAGGACGCAAGTCATTACATGTAACATTTACATTGTACAATACTGAACCGTAACTTGCTGGGTCGCCGGTCGCCGCGACGCTGCTGCATAACCGCTTATATAAATCGATTGCTTTATTGACGTTCGCATGTATAGAATATTTATTATTTAAATAAGTCTGCACCCTTTTATATTAAGTTTAGGTAGGTTGTTTTGTTTATCTTGTAAGAATTACATCTAGATAGGAATTATGGGGGACGAAGATAACCTCTCGATTAAGTCTTCGTAGATACGTTACTAGTCAAAAGATACAGAAAAGTGAACGCATAGACAGCTATAGCTAATGTAGCCCAAAGATCATCAAAGACTTTGTTTGTTGGATCAACGCGTCTGTTTTTAATTTTTTAAAGGTGGAGTTTGTCATGCAAGTGTGATCGTTTACGGGCGTCTTTAACGAGAGCGTCCCGTCGATATCCAATGTGTACGTAACCCTGAAAGGTATCAACGTTGACGCAAAGCTCAAGCAGTCCCCGGAGTTCTCGCTGAGATTTATGAAACTTTGCCAGCGGCGGACCTCCGGCTCCGGCTACACCGTAATCCTGAAGTGACGTTATTGCGCTCACTTTATGTTTGTAATTTAATACCGTTCTGAGACACGCGGGCTAAGTCAATACCCGTCATACAATTCGTAGGTTACATTAATACGTGAAAGGTTTTTAGACGCCTTTTTAAGAACAATGTAGGCAAGTACGACTGTTACAGCTAGAGATATCTAAGGTACTTTGTAGTTTATTCTGTGACAAAATTAATTATAGTCTTTCTGCCAAAAACTGGGTCCTCCAGTTCCTAGAAATATACAGAAGTTATAATCCTTGTAGAGGTCGTTTTTTACATTTTGTACATAATGATAGCGACGGCGCGGGCGGCGTCTCAAATAGCCAATCTTCCTATTTTCCGATTGCCTCCGGTCTTAAGTACTTTCGCTGTAATGAAATAGAATTGAATTAAAATACCGTCACAACTATCTAGTTACATGGCACTGAGATCGAGGTAATTGATAATTCGATCCTCGTTCAAAATACGTTATTTTACAATGAAATTCTCGGTATTCTAAAGTAATTGGCACTACAGCGTACATCCTCTTAACCTTAAGGACAGCTATTTTAACGGATATTGCCAATAACATTTTAAAATTGTGTGCGAATTTATTTTCCTATTTCCCCAACGCAAGCCGTCTAAATCCCGCATTACCTTGACCGTCGTAAATCCGAGCAAAAAATTCCTTTTGTTTGAAAATTATAATTTGTGCGCTGGCTCATCAAATATGGATGTAATGGTACGAACGTCGCTAATGCTCCAGATTAAAAGGAATTATTAATCTCCTCAACTTCGTCTTACAGTCCGCGAGGCTCGCGCAACCTCCGCGTACTGTTATTGGCAGCTTATCCGTTTTTTTACTGACACCAATATCAGACTGATGTAGTTACTACTTTATATTTCGAAGCTTAACATTTTGAAAATTGATTCTTAAGAAAAACAATTGTCATTCCAGCGTTACCTATGGACAGACGGATGTACAAAGCGAAAGTACATATAAGAGCTCTTGCTTACTCAGGAACTTTTAAAAGTAATCTGCATGACCCTTAGAATTATCTAAAATCTGAAATTGCAGTAAGAACACGCCGCGTCCAAAGTTTCCGTACTTTAAAAGTTAAAATCTAAGTTGAATTGAAAAGCTATCAAACTTTGGTCAAAGTTAAGTCCTCTGGCAATCTCGTAGGTTGGCTTATGACTTCCAGAGAAAATATCAGTTTAATCTCACGCTCTTGCAAAATATCTAGTTGAGGCTCTGATTGAATCACTGGCTCTCGGCTCGCTCTCACTACTATTTATAAATTATTTTTTGCGTGATATTTATTGAGGTATTCACAAACACTATTTAACATCATAATTTTTTAATAAATAAAATATTGAAATGTCAGTTATTGCCCTCGCTTCGCTTCGAAAAACCTGTCTAAACACTAAAAAATATTGCATTAATAATTATTGTAGATTTATTATTTACAGGTATTCATAGATATATTATTATAATCTTTATTAAAATATATTATTTGTTCCAGGATCGAGTGTGTTCGCCGCCGTCAACATGATACTGCTGCCAGCTTTAGCTCAATTAATTGTATCATAGATGTTACAGCCCTCTCACTAATGGTAAGCGGACGGACAACTGTCAAGAGCCATCTTAATTAGACCACTTTACCACCCGCATTACATCCTCATATACCTATTACAGCGACCTTAATAAAATTATTTAATGATAGATAGGACTCTTGAAATCCTACTAATATTATAAATGTGAAAGTTTGTAAAGATGTTTGGATATTTGGATGTTTGGA
>LGAG01000041.1:51127-62883 GCA_001278395.1 Lerema accius | reverse complement strand
ATAGGATACATTTTATCCCGATTATAGGTTCCCTTGGGATGAAATCAATATTTTGTTTATCGACTTTTCCGCGGGCGGAGCCGCGGGCATCGTCTAGTAATAGATAAAAATAGTTTAATAATTTCTCTTTCCCTTCCTTTAATGCTTCTTTTGATAGATGTCTCATAGCATCCAGAATTAAAACGTATAATAATACATCGTTTACAGTTAAAACACATTATAATGTTTATTGTAAACATTCACAAAAAAAGATTCCCGAAAAAGGAAAGTAAACTCAAAGGGAAATATTTTTATCAACATTCGGTTAAAAATAGTAGGTACCTGCCCGATCGACTTGAATTTATCGTGTACCGCCGCGAGCTGTTTATTTGTTCGACCTAATTTCACCAACATTATGTTACTGTGAATATTTTCTCTTTCCAGGTTCAACCGACGTTCGCGCCGAACACGCTCTTCAAATGTTAGGTCTAGTCATAGTACCCAAAGTTGAAACCTAAGAACTGTGAGAACATGAACAGAACTGCTTGCAAAGTGAAATTATGTACTTTACTACACTCTAGCTTGGTGTGTATGAGATATTGCAATGATGTGAGTTCGTTCTTCACCACGATGTTGTGTTGTATATTAAAGCTACTTTTATAAAACGACGTCAACGTGGCGCGTCCTCAATGTTAGTTTATAAATCATGTCGGTTCACACGTCGCCAACACGCAATGTCAAATCGTAGTCAAGAACGAATTTTCTAATTTTAGGAACTTATATTTATAAAAAAATTAACTTAATTAACAAATTGTACAGCTCTATTAACTATGAATATGAATTTTCATAATAATATTTTCCAAAATATTTTTCTCAAAACCAATGATAGTACGTAAATGTATATAGCATATTATATATGTATAGCGTCCTTACGGTATTGTACAGATGTATGTAGATAGTTCGATGCGGGCCTATGCGTATTTTAATTTCTTCATTTAGCTTTTACATGTTAGACACAAAGTATTTCGGCTGGCAGTGTTACAACGGTTTTGAATGTTTATTTTCTCTTCAAAACCAGAACTCAGACTGCCTCCAGTAACTTAAACAGAAAGGCTCATCTCTTAAGTAAATACCTTTAGCTGTAGTGTTACACAATAACATTGACAGACATAAAAGGGGAATATACTAAACGTTATTCATTAACAATGCCACTGAACCTTCATGAATTTAATAACATGTCAAAAATTTGCTGCTCCCATCTGGATTTTATACGCGATAGCTTCCAAATTGCGAAATCCCTGCAGTTACTTAAAGCATTTTCTACTGAATGATTCTCACAATTGTTATAAATATATGTAAGGAGTCTCATAATAGAATTTCTCGAAATGACGTCCTTTCATCGCGGACAGTCATTTCGCCGGAACGCTTCGCTCGCTCCATTCTTGTTGGAGCTGTCCGCATTCATCGTCTCCGAGACGTTATAATCTACGAAATGGGTGCGGTTATAGAGTCGCCGGTATTAAGTTCCAATCATTCTATTCTTATGAGGAAGATGAGGAACACAATGTACGACTACGATTATGAGTTATTATTAGTAGTTTATGATTATTAGTAAAATGTTGTTGTTGACTTCGTCGTATGTCGCTAAATCGTGGTTCTAGAACTAGTAAATAACGACTGCAGCACTTAAAGGAAATACCATCTAATTCTTTGTCATCGAAAATGATTAAAAAATAATATCTTGTACACGTACAAAGCCACATAAAAATAATACAAAATGTCGCAATAAACTGGGAATACAGGTACTTCGAGTACAAAAGGCCCGGGACGATATTAAAAATTAATCAAGTACGCCAATTCGTCAGATCCCGAAATTGGTTGTAAAGTAAGATCCATTATGTGTGACAAAATGAAAATTTTGATGAGGTTTCATTTATTAAACATTTCGAGCTTAATGTCCGCTACATTACGTGAGTGGGAAAGTTTCAAACAACAGCGCGGCGGCGGGCGGCCACAGACTCTTTCATCAATAGAAGCGAGAGATTATAATAATAGGTGTAGTGTCTTTGAAGAGTGTTTGGATAACAGCTTTGTACATGTCAATTTACAGAAAAATAAGAATGGAAATCATTTAATTTATGGGAAAACTCACTTCTGCCTACTTTAGTTTCGACTAATTCCTACTGGAATATCACTATTTCTGTAGATACTTAAAATTGTAAAATTGATGTAACATTTCTTTTTATTTTGAAGGCCAAACCAAACCAGTATACATTTTTTTTAACTATTTTTTTTCGGTAATTTCAAGATATTTTTGTAACAGCAAATAAATTTGTACTTATAATACGAGGACGTACCTAACATTTGAAAAATCTCTTTATTCTGTTAGAAAATGTTCAGTAAACCGCAGAGAGTTTGCCCGAGGGCACAGCGACGGGTACAAGACATTTCTACGTGTCGTCAGTTCTGTGGGACGGGGTGATACTTTTTATAATGCTTTGTGAATTTTTAAGTGCGTCTGACGGAGGGATTTAAAACTCTGTTTCTCCCAGTCGTTACAAGGGTACAGCCACATCGGGCCGCGCCGAACTCGCGGGACGGAGGTTCGGCTCCGGGACACTTTTTAATCTACTTTTGTTTACACGTCAGATTGATGACGTTAAATTATTCCCTCGCGATCCGCGGAAAGTGCTCGCAAGCTTGTAACCTGTTTATATTTACGAGTAGGAACCGGTTCGGTAACGTGTTATTACAAAATGTAACAACTTCCAGATTAATATAGAGCTTGTTATAAAACACCTACCAAAATGATTTTCTTTTGTCTTTTGTGTGTTTTTACGATGTCGGTTAAAAATATAGTAAAGTATAAAAATGACGGAACAACCATATAACGGTGTGCCATCTTAAAGTCAACAAATATTACATGATAATAAGTAATGATTATATTTGGTGATTGTTGTATGATTGTTACAAATTCTAAAAATATTCATTAATTCGAATATTCCTTGGGATGAATTTAATCTTACGAATTCGAGGACTTTTTTTCTTGTTTTGTTACAAGTTAAGTGTTTATGCGGACGGTGTCACCGTCCAACAACAGGGTATCAATTTAAGTTCATTTGATTTGTTATGAAATTTATCGTTACGAAGGAAGGACAATATTATTATGTAAAAATATATTTTTGCCCTTATTCGTTCATATAACTACGCGACTCAAATACTAATTGAATGTATCTCTTAAACCGTGCGAGGTATACCGTGAATTCTGACAAGTTAATTTGTCTTAAATGTACAGATTTGTAAGTCCCGTAAATGTTTCGTGACACTCGCACGGTGATGTCTACATCTTTTATAAATTTCTAACAAGAGCAAAATAATTCTGTACACGTCATAATAATATTATTAATGTGCGTTGCAAAAGACATTTCACAGGAGATTTTCCTATGTTGGGAAAATCACCACTCAGTCCTTCAACTTATATAACTTAGGAAAATTAATAAAATGTGTCACATACGAGTATTTAAATATCTGGGAACTTTTTATTTCGTGATAGGTATCATTTGTAGTTAGGAAAGAAATCGAAAACTATAAAACAATAAAAATGTTTGATGTGTCGCTGCGACCGAGTAAACGATGAATTTAAATGTTCAGAGTCAAAAATCTTCAGTAAAATTTTAATGAATTAAGATAAATATAATAATGTCCCAGTATAATAATATAATCTTCCTAGAAATCCGATATTCCTATCCTTTATCTCTATAATGCCACAATATTAATTTTCTGAAAAAAAAGTGATGAATGCCTTACTCGGCCGCATTGGCACCACTCCTCAATAATGTCGTAAATATTGCAAAGGGGAATATCTACATTTCGTTCTTCTCATTTCCAACAACTTATTAAAATAACATGACCATGTTTAAAATCCTAACGGTTAAAATAAAATGTAGATGTTCCCTCACGTAAGCATTCATAGCGCATTATAAATCTGTTGATGAATAAGGGCCCATGTAAATAATTGTATCGATGTAAGTTAGCGATAAGTACACAATAAGTTTTTGTTAACCTAAAGGATCCACGTTCGCTGTGCATACGCCGTTTATGGATAAGATCCAGTCAAGACTTTTATCGTGAGGTTTCTTAATAAAGAAAAGGGTCGTTGTGTATGTTGACTTTTATTTCAAACTTCTAACAATTACAATTAAACGTTGTCGTTACATCCTCGCTATTATATAGTCCTTATTTTATTTTCCTGGATACAACAATATATTTCCTGGATACCCTGCTAACTCCCTCTAACCCCTTATGGGGGTGATGATATCAATAATATTAATTAATACTAAAGAATAATTAATATTAATGAATAATATATATAATTGTAATATGCCTTTCAAAATTATTTTATAATAGTAGATATGTTTATTGGAACGTTGTATAATGTTTCAATGGTGAATTATAGAAGCTTTTCGAGGACCAATGTTTTTATTAAACCAAACGTTAAAATTACAACCCTTAAAAATAAACATAGTAACATGCAGATACACTTATTATGTTTGTTAGAACCAATCCCAATCCGTAATACAATAGGATACAGTATCCATGAAATTAAACGTTTCGATTCGAAAATTAGCGAGCGGCTGTATTATTACAGTAATGGTGCTCGTGCTGTCCACTTCTATATTAATGTTGAAACTGATGTTAATTAAAGGCTACTATTTGAATATTGCCATTGAACTGAAAAGACTATTAAAATATTCACCACAACCAGTAAATTGTGGGCTTTTCAATTAATTACAATATTTATTTGGGTTTTGTTAAGTACCTACAGTTAATAGAAGCGTTACCAACATTTAGCGATGCGAATACTGGCTTTTACATAATTTCAATAGTAAAGTTGCATGACCCGATACGAGGTCTACGGCCAGACATCTTGACAAAGGTATAACGGCCATTGTCAAGTGTATTTGGGTACCTATGTTAGAATAGAGAAGGTAAATAGTTATCTTCTTTCTTCAATCCTAGTCTTTCTATTTCAGTTTAGTTATTACAGCTTACAATCAAAAACCAAAGTCTCCGCATTAATTAACTCCAGGTCACTGGCACATTTCCCTGCTCTATACCGATGGAACATTTACCTTGTTAAACACAACACGAGCACCGCGCTGCAAGCGCCGGCTATGCTAATGTACCGAGCATACCTCACCTAACTAACCCACTCGGTTTCCTCTGAGCTCGATCTACATTCTTTGTGTGATCGGGAGCCGAGAGCCGGCAGCCGGGACACATCGCGCTCGACCTGCCGTTTAATTATCGTTTTCCATTCTGTGTGAGAGCGCTCTTACCTCAGCCCCGAAAACCTCGAACTCCGCTCTCGCTAATATCTTCCTTTGTGACATTCTGACCTGAAAAGAGGTAATGCACCTTTTTTATGCAACCGTTTTTCGGCATTGTTCCTGCCCTTTGTTCTAACTATCTCCCCGTGTAATTATGTTCATTTTTTGTTTGGAAAAGCGAAGAACACATTTCGAGCGCTTTGCCGCTCTTTTTTGCGAAGTATTATTCGCTGATAACTTTTCAGCTGCTCGGAATTCATAACGTGAATGTTTGTTAAAGTAAACGAATCTCAAAATCATTTTAATTATTTCCGACGGTTAAAATGTTTAAACGTTTTGCATATAATCGTAGCATTTCAAAATTGGTTAATATGTTGTAAACAAGTTCTGGTTATTCGGACATATCAAATTCAATTACCAAATGAGTTCACCAAAACCGTATTACCAAGTTTTAGTTTAAAATGTAAAAATAACATTTAAAATAAAAACAATTTCAGCAACTACTGACAAAACAATTACATAAGCGCGTAGAATATACTAATATTGATTTAAAACATCGAAGAAATTGAGCAGATTACTGAAAAGATTCAGATCAGATACCGTCTTTGTCTCGTCGAACACTATGGACTTCAGGGAGTCCTATATCTTTTGTTTGTCTTATTTTCTATTATCTGATTGAACTTTCACGAATATCTTGTAAGCTATTTTAGTGTTATGCGCTTTCCGATTGACTGAGGGCCATTCGGTGATTTCGGACGATGCTCTGAATAAAAGATCTATCCGCTTCGCTCACGGACGAATTACCCGAGTAAATTATTGAGCGTTACGCCTCTGACCGCTCGCGAGGAGAATAAATTCTATGCCTATTTATTGCTCTCGGACAAAGTGGAAAGGGTCGATGTTTTCCTGATTGACTCGTAAGTAATTTCACTGAGCTGGTAGTTCACTTGTATTTTGTAAGCTATACGTTCGCTGAAACACAGAGAGTACAGATAGGTCTACTGTTCCACTTATAAAATAACATCATATCTGTACAATGATATTGATGCTCGTACGTTTTTGTAAAAGTAACTTTTCGCCCTACAGAAGTATTAATAAAAATGTGAAATGTAATTAAGTCTGTTACACTCTTTTGATAGTCCCAATTATCGTAGCGAACTGTTACAAAGGTTTCGTGACGATAAAAGCTTTCAAGAGATGGATCAAAATTAAATAAGTGCCGTACCGTATAAATTAAAAGACAATTCTCAGTACTCATTACGTAGTGAAAAATAAAAAAGGAAATATAAATAAGTTCGTCTCTTACTCAGTACATCGAAATAAATAAAACGTGGAGCAGCGTGGTACAGTATGACCCTCGTCAGTAGTCAGGACCTGTACTCAGCAGTGGGCCAATAAAGGGTTGAACTGAACCTACTTACACAAGACATCTGCATAATGAGGTGATGTTAAAAGTAAAATTAAGCAAGATAAAACGCAATTGTGTTTTGACTTGCTGTCGTCATAGTAAACTTTTACGAGCACTGTTCTTGTAGCTGTGAATCTGACGAGCTGGCAACTGGTCTCGGATCTCCGGCCGTGTAACGACGAAAATAAAACGGATATAAAAACCTTTCGCTCAGAATAACAAAGCGTATGACTTAACTAATTTGGCGTATCGATTGTTTAATTGGGTAATTGTACGTATTTGTACTCAATTCGTTCATGCATCTAATGTTTACGTCCATAAATAATGGAATCCATCCAATTTGTAAAACCGAATTCTCGGAAAAGGACCCGTGGAGGAACTGAACGAGAAGTAAGCGAAGCCGGATATCGGAACACAACACCACAGAGTGACCAACGGTAGCGGATTAGGCAATATTGGGAGGCATCAGAGTTCTCCGCAAGTTTCGGCCATCATTCTGAATAATAGATGCGTTGGCTTCGCTGTCGGTCGAATTTCGAACTAAATTATAGTGCGCGCCACCTCCGCCCGCCGCAGGGAATAAATCGCTGTGGCCTATTTACTTGTTGCGGTTGCCTATTTTGTTGTTAAGAATAAACTTAAGAGTTTTCTAGCGACATGACGTGAGATAGCTTTCGGTCGGGCCAGAGAGTATGAGGTTTGCAGTGCAAGTGTCTATGCACCGACTAAATATTTTTTTGTGCAATAAATGTTTTGTTACAATTCAGGTATCGTATCTCAATATTTTTTGCGTCAAATGTAATTACATATTCAAATTTGACATATAAGTCTCCTTACTAGCAGATAGATGAATAAATATCTAAAACACTTAAAAAAACTTTCCTGGACATACACTCTAAAGAAAAAAAATATTTTTTTAAGAAAGAAACATTTTTAAATACCTACGTATCTAGAGCAACATAGTGTTATTTCACATTTATTATGAAACCATTCTAAACTCATTACAAAAATCCGATGGGTTTCTGTTCCGGCTAACATTGCATAATGGATGCGTTAGCTTACTTGTCTTTCGTAAGCCGGCTAAATTACAGAGAAGTTCCTCCATGTGACCGACGGGCGCCGGCGGAGGAATACCTCGTGGCAGCCCAGCGCTGGTCTTGCAGTGTACTTTACTTACTGCTTCACACTGTTATTTTAGGAATAAAGGCTTTCGACGTTATGTCTACATATAAACAGAGACTCACACTTAACGTAGTGGACGAAGACATAAAATGAGACATCAAAAGGTTGAGAATAGCTTGTTTCATAGCATAAGTATGATAACAAAATATTTTGGAAAAATAAATTGACAGACCTAATCTCAAAAACCCACCTTGCAAATAGAGCGCATATAAGTAAGCCGTAAAGTATTCACTGATGCTGGTGGTGAATTTTTCCGAGTCTTTTCGAGATTATATAATCGTCGTTTTTATTTGACAAAATTTTGTGTACGACTCTCATAATACGTACCAACTCGTGAGGATCCCGCTCATTGAGCTTTCTTGAGTTTTCTTAATATTAAAAATTCGGACCGAAACCATTCACATAAGTATATTCCTGAAAATCTGTATTTCGCATGAAGTGGCATATTAAAGGAGGAACTACTTTAGAATGAATAATATTTTTTAAATGACCACAATTTCGCTCAATTACCCGAGTCGAGTGACGGCGAAAGACAGGTAGTTTTTGAATGAAAATATTTCATTCCTAAGCATGATACGGCGCTACTTGCGATTCCGGCGGCGCGCGGTACGTGAGTGGAGCTTACGCACTCACCTGTTTACTTCGCTTATGGAGACTGGAATAGACTTTTACATTTATCATATTTTATAGTAATATTCAGAAAACGATTAGCTATAATCACATACTTACATTGTTGTACGTTTGAAATTGACTTAAATGTTTACTTGACTCTCCAGAATATTTGCGAAGTTTACTATAAAATACATTTAACGGTAACAACCAGCACCGATCGCTTTGCATACGCAAGAAGTTATTTGCCAACCAAAATGTCCACGCTTTGGCACCTGCGATAACTTTGTTCTCCAGTATTTTTTATGGCCATCAGTTGTTTTCTCGACCAATATGATTAAAAACTTGGCTTAACTTTTATCAATATCACGAGACTCGTTTCCCCCCCACTAGATGGTAATTCCGAACAGATTTGCCGTCAACGATATCACTCTCGTAGAGGCAACATCCAGCGCTTACAGTTCCTCGTCCGACCTCCTCATTTGTTTTGCGCGACGCACGTAATAACGCGATCAGAACGTATGAGAAAATGACAGAGCGACGTGACGGGAAAACTTAAAGCACGAACGAATTTACTCGGACACTGAATTCAACGGGAAAGGGATTCGATAAACACCGGCAAATGAATTCTCAATGACTTTCGGAGTAGCGGCCGCTCGCCGGGACCGGGGCCGGGGCCGGGACCAGGGCCGGGGCAGTGCGCTGCGTGCGCGCTGCTCAACACATAACACAAATAACTACAGGCACTCGACCTACCGGTATACTTGCGTAATGTTTACCAAGTCAAAAAATGGATCTAGCGACGCGTTGTCAGTAGCATAGCAAGCTTATTGGTTCCAATATCTTTTCGGTTTATTTAACTGCGTGGGCGATTTCAAGTGAGCTTAGTTTATTACTATGCTTTCGTCCATTGAGAATCTCTTATTTCTTGAAATTAATTTTAATGACTACATGGAGGATGCGGATAGTTTGCAAAGGTGGCCTACTTCCATCCAATAAGTTTTAACTGTCCAATTGGAACTATGTAATCTTCGAGGCGCGTAATTTGATAATGGCAATCACAATAATGGCGGCTGGTAATGAGGCAGAACGCTCCGCCGCGGCGCGCGGCACAATTGACAATAATTGATTGGTAATCCCGCGTGTGAGGCTGGCTCGCACTGTGAACGCTTATGGTCAAGTCACAGGTGTCGCCCGAATGTTAACAGAACTGTCGATATCACAAGCGACACTCCATTGCTGTGATGAATTGCTTAATTAATCAATTTTACACGTTAACAAAATACTTTGTATTCTATTTTGACGTAGCACTGTTGACTGTGTCATTTGCTCGCTTAAATTCAGGAACTAAGCTTTACAGAACCTAATCTAACCACAAAATTAATTGAAATGTTTCCCTATTCTGTCGTTTTCGCTCAACTGATGGCGTAGTGATATTATTATTACGTGTGATGTCCGTAGGCGCAAGATGCTACGCGGATGTGCTACGACATCGTAGCTGTCTACGAGTGATGCTACGGACCGCTACGGTAAACAACGGTGCTTGTTTGTTCGATGTTATTCTTCTTTTTTATTTAAAAAGACGAGCTGTTGCCCGCAGCTTTGCTTGCGGAAATTATAGTTTTGCGGTGATATTTACCCCCTTAAGGGTAGATTTTAAAAAATCGTTGAATTAGGTTTTTTATTCCTTTCATCCATAAACCCAAATACGAATTTGCAAACTGTTTGCTTTAAAATTTGGTTAATTTTCATACAAACTTTCAACCCCTATTTCCCCCCCTTAAAGTGTGAATTTCCAAAAATCCGTTCTTAGTGCTCCCCTACACTCTAAAAGGAACCTCTGTGCCAAGTTTCATGCTTCCAGGTCTAGCCGTTTAGGCTGTAGCGTGTCTGTCAGTCAATCAACATTTTTATTAAGTATGATGTGCGGAGGAGTTTCATTGATACCTATATGAATAAATGATTTTTGATTTTGATTTTTGAGTTTGATGTGGAGAAACTCCCGACTGATAGAATTGTATTTTTATTTTAACGTTGTACATAATCATATTATTATTGTCTGTGTATTATTGTATATATCTATGCATGCTTCCGCGCACAACAGTGTTATCGTGTTTGAGGTCATTGGGGTTCATTACGAACAAATAACACGATAGTCTGCTAATTATAAATGTCGTTAGAAATATTTCCAATGTTATTTTTAGTTTTGAAGTGTGTTTCGAGTACCGTGAAGGTATTATAATGGTGTTGTGTTTACCGGGGTCATTGTTCTAGCAGCTAAATATCTTTTGTCATTTGTGAAGACCTTTCTATCGGGGTGAGAGCGTGTCGCGCGGCGCTCGCTCGACTGTGTCCACGGTAAATGTCACGACATCGCCGAACACAACACCATTATACATTATACTCGTCACAGATATCAATTAATTGCTATGTATAGGAACTTGAAAAATAATTCCGGAAATATGATTTGATAATTAATATAAGCACTCGATTGTTTGCTATCTGTAAAAGGCATTATTCCACAATATTTAAATCTATGAATTATACAATTTGATCGAAACCTACATGAAGTACATCCCATGTAATTTCAGTTAATTGTTAATTTCCGAAAAGAATAAAGATACAAAAGTGATGTAACATTGTTAAGTGTACATTAAATCCCCAGCACATATTGTAATATGGCGAGCGCCGGCTCCTGGGTCGCGGCTATCCCGACAAAATGCTTCGAATGCATTAAATAAATTTGTATTGAATACTGAATTCGATTATGGTAATTACAGTAATGGCGCAGCGCGGTAATGAGGAGCGATAATGTACGTCGGTCTCGGGGGCCCGCTCGCGCTCGGCTCGCACAAGTGGCGCCATCTACTTCATCTATAATACAATAAATACTATTTAAACAGAGGAATAGTTTATTTTCGATTGAACCTTGATAATTCAGTTGAAGTCCGATCGAAGCGCGTACAATAGGTACGCGTATTAATGGTGTTAATCACGATTTAATGTTACGTTATTATAGTTTAAAGGATAGAATTGCGATCGGACAATTAAATTTCAGCTATTTTTAAATTGGTTGTTGAAACGAAATGCCGAAATTAATAGTACGTACGAGATATTATTAATACGCTCTCATGTCTAACACTCGTATGTCTGTACTCGAGATGGAGACTGTACTTGAGGTCTGATCTCGCTGTAGGAATCCAAGCAATGGCAGCTAATTGGCTTTAGATAAGATCACCTCTCCCCCC
>LGAG01000041.1:33336-51119 GCA_001278395.1 Lerema accius | reverse complement strand
CGCCGCCGTAATCCGGTGTTCACTGCTTCTGTTTCTGATTTGTATATTATTAGCAGCTCCATACTGTGATTTATTCACTTCTTTATTAACTTCATTGATCATATAAGGCAAAGATCTAGGCACCGAGATCGTGATGCAGTATAAAGTTAGTTTTTATAATAGTAATAAAACACGGTCTCAACTACATCAGGGACCGAAGCCTTCTCGGTTTTTTTGTGACGGGGCATGTAAAACTTAATATTATGTATTGACGTAATGCATTGGGTTTCCTTAATTAAACAGGTGCGTGTTGTTCACTATTTTGCATCTATAAATCAAGCTTTTGTATTACGCAGCCTGTAGGTAAAACCTCTTCTCATTAAAATAGAATCAGCGAGTCAGTGATCAATCCGTCATCGATAGCACGTCGCCGCAAGCCACTAGTGTTTAAAGTATAACGCTCACTGAGTGCGGTCGGTCGCCGGGCGGCTGCTACAACAGACATGCGTAATTACTGATATGAAATGTTAAATTCGTTGTGGTCGTCGGTTCTTTGAAGCGTGAATTACAATCAAAGTTTATGTTGACGATAAGCAATGATTCGATTGGAAAAATATATGATGGTCATAACTTTTCAATAAATGTTTGCACATCTACATATTTCTTAAATATTCATTGTATATTTTTTTACTAGACAAGTAAAAGCTTGTAACGATAGATAGTTATATTTGTAGTCAATAGAAATCTTTACAAAGAATATTAACTACTTTTCCGTTTAAGCTCAATAAATAATATAAAAGTAAGAATTGTAATACAGACTGGATTAAAAGTTATCGAGGTTTTATCGATAAGCTTTGCAAGGCGTGTTTAATACGTTAAGAAAACGGCTTGTTTCTAATAAGCCATAGAACTCGTAACTTGATCACGAGCATTATTAGCTTGAGACGAGAAAGTCCGCGCGACCTTCAATGGAAATCCGAGATGTAAGATATTTTAAGCGAATATTATTACGGCTTCCACACAGCCTCCATATTACGTCGTCCTCGTATCGTCTGCTTTGTTAACGAAATTCTTCGCTGACATGAATCCCTTAATCCGTCGAGCCGTCTCAAGAAACGTTTGAATGAGAGCCGCGACTGCAATTATAACTTGGAATTACTTTAACAGAGGAAGCAATTAAGAACGAAGCGGTAACGTACTCGTACTCGTCCTCGTATGAGTAATTTGATGTATTTAGATAACGGCGCGCGACGTTCGTTACTTTTCGCGTTCTCTTTATTATCTGTCTTTCGGGTTCCGTACAAAACGCTTGTAGATTTCCCATATTCGTCCGTTCGTTTCAGTGTCTCTTAATAGTTGTTCTTAAGTTTTACGCCTACAAAGCAGTAGGTCACAATAATGAAAGAAATACTCTTTTATCACACTTACCGCGTGGTGTAGGATTTTGTTAGCTCTTAAAAACATATTTTTTTAGTTTATAAACCCGTTTAGGAAAAATCACATAGTATTAATCATTATTCTTTGTTATTAAAATGCAATTTTAGTAACTAATTTCCAGCCCCTCTTAATCAGTTACCCATCCCAACTTATATAAATAAAATACCTATATCATTTAAAAATCTACATAAATAAACTTCACTCATTTTACAACGGTTATAACCAGGCTAGGGTGGGATTTAGTGTTCTCAAATGGATGTAGCCTTCAAAATATTCAAGGTTTATAAAGCTTTTAGCAAGTCCTAGGCAACAAGCGCGAGGAAAATTACCTAATTCGTAATTGTGATGGATGGGCCAGTGTAAACAAGAGCAATGCGTAGGCTCTGTACTTTAATATTCACGTTAAAATACGGTCGTGGTCACCCACACATGACGGATTTATAGTACCACTTGTACTATACGTATATACCATCGCCTTTGAATGTGTTAATAGGTACAGATGTAGAATAATAAGTGTTTTTTTAATAATAATCTGATATGCATACTTGTAATTAGTAACAGTTATGAAAGCTGTATCAACCCTAAAAGTTACGTGTGCGTTCATAAAATTAAGCAAGTACCTAGTCAAGATTAATGATGTTAAATTAAGGAACATTCTTTCAATATTAACGAATAATATTTTATTGTTTTTTAGTTTTATAAAAACAAAGCAACAAGTAAGCTGCAACCATCACTCAAGCTGATCTCTTACGCATCTCCTTTTATTATTTAATGTTAGTCACCAATTTGCAGCCGTAACTCACATCACATTGAATATGCGGAGTTATTCAGAACGGGTCGCAATCTGCGAGCGCGATGACGGCCCGGCTCCGGCTCCGGCTCCGGCTCCGGCTCCGGCTCCGGCTCCGTGATGGATACACGGCGGAGAGGTTCGTCCGTCACCGGAGACGGCGCCATTTTGTCCCTGACACGAAACATCATTATATAGTCGCTTTCGACATTATCGACGTCACGTTATTTTGTTGGAAGCGGCCCTGATATCATGATTGGCAGTGAGTGTGCAGCAAGAGCTTGTGAAATGACATTTATCTCATTTGGGATTTTTTGGAAGTCCTAAAAAGATGCAAAAGCTAAATTATTTGTACAAAACATATCGGGTACGTTATCGCCGTCAGCTCCCACTAAATATATTGTTTAACAATCTTCTTATTTGTCGAGGACTCTTGTAAAGAGCGGTCGTGGTGGTCTGACGTGATGTTCCTGATGTTTGCTGTCGTGGCGATCTGTTTGAATTTCTGGAAGCATTTTCTGAAGATGTCCAAAAAACTTTTAATTTGTACAGCTAACTAGAGGCGGTCTGTAGTTTGAAGTCTATTGAGTCGGTCCGCGGAATCTTTAGGCATCTCTAGCATCACATCTCCAAGGAGTAACAGTTTCAGAGACCATTAATTATATACATAAACAAATATAACACAGTCTTGGGATACGGCCCTACGGCACAATCACAGTTATTACTTAGAAACAGATTGATCCACCTAATCACAATGACATTATGAATAGACGAAGCTCAAATGAAACAATAACAATTTTAATTTGCAAAAAACATTTCCTCGAGACGCTATTTATGAAAAACAACTTGAATTGTACATATTTTCTTGTTAGGTACCTTCTTTTAATGAAAAATGAACAAGAGACGAACAATCCATATTACAAGAATGAGAACTTTTTCGATGGTACCAGTTTTAGTAAAGTAAATGAATACAACGTGAGAATGATCAAAAAGTTTAAACTAGGTATGCAATAACCTAATTTTTCCAATTCTCCCAATTCTCTTTGACGCCATTGTGCCGCATATTAATTTTAGTATTTTTGTTCATTCTATCAAAATAGTTTTCGATTTTGACTGGAAACAAATTTTCATGAATTAAAATATTTCCAATGATTTAATTTGCAAAGAGTATTTTGTTAAAACATTTCCTGAAATAACTCGAGCTAACTATGAAATTTGCCGACAAAAGGCACTTTTAACATACACGACTTTTTAATTCAAAAACTGGGTCAAACGTATGAATACGGCTTTGTGAATATTTTTTGGAACTTTCAAGCATACATTTTTTATGATGGTGGAGAGAAACTTTGAAAGTTTTACCGTCGATATTTTCAGATATAATCATTTTCATAATTTTGTCTAGTCTCAAGAATCAAATCTTGTTATCGTATCTGTGTTAAATTATGTTTAGTTTAAAAACGATCCACTAATCTAATAATGTTATTGTTATCACCGTCCTAGATTCCGTATAAAAAAATCTGTCATAAACCTTTATTTAAGCAATAATATAAAAAGATCGTCATATCATGCATACGTGAACTGATGTTGAACCTGATTACTGTTAGTGTGTTATGAAATTAGTAGATCACACTAGTAAACGTGGTTGTGAAAACAGCAGATCCAGCGCAGAGTCGATTCCCTGACTCCATTCCTCATTCAACATAACATAATATTAAACACATAATTCGGTGCGTCACCTGAATATAGATCGTGGTTAACTAAGGAAGGCCTTTATTTCCCTCAACAATACGCCGTCAACGAGCCTCCCCGCCTCAAATTATTCACTCCGCTCTTCATTCGTTTCTCTTGACGTACAAATTGTATTCGTGAGCTTAAATTATTGCGTTACGTCGTCCCGAATACGAATTATAATTGTGTGCTTACCGTGTCTTGCGGGCTGTTTGCGTCGCGGCGGCGCTCGACTGACGCTAGCTGCCGCCGACGAATTACTTTTTGATTTGGTGCACGAACTTTTATGGCTCTGTATTGATAACGTGTTCGCACGGCTACTTGTCATGCTTTGAGATACATTTTGTAAGAATACGAGCTGTCTTCCCATTACCATCTACTCTAGACCCTTTCGATTATGACTGATGCAGGACGAGCCTCAGTAAGTAATCAAGAAATTGATTCTTTTCTAATAGTAAATGGTAAATACAATACAAACTGTCTCACTTCTGCGCTCGGTAATTCCTTAACACAGGAAGCTCAAGACAAGCGGGGCGAGGCTAAGTGAGGATCGTTCATATGGAAGACCGGAATATTTCCCAAATTACCGATCGAATCAACATGTTATCTATAAACGAGATACCTAAATAAAATGTTCCGTTATCTTTTCCTTAAATATTGGCGCTTATCGTCGTGGAGTAGCGGAGTAACAAAACGTATCGAATACAGCGTTCAGTAGCGAGCGACAGCGGAGCGCCGATGAAGCGGCTAATTCAATCAGTGATATCTATTCACAGATCCAATTTACTTGAGAGAGTGGAGCGCCGCGCTCGGCCTCTCGCCATCCGTTCTCTGCGATAGTGATGCGAGCCTCTATTATTATTAATTTATTGCGGATCGTATCTGACAAATTTACAAAATTAGTTATCACTTACAGCGTTAATATTGAGCGGCTTTGATCTCCTTTAATACCGTTTCTAGTGTCTATATTAATTACGTAAAATTAAAATCTTTTCCTTTATTCCTCGTTTTCTGAGTATGACAAGAGTTAGAATTTTCATTAGTAATCTTGCACATTTAAGTTTTTAGCCAGACACATAGTTTGTGCTAATCTTTTTATTTTACTACTGAAAAGATAACATTTAATTATCATTAAATTTCTTAAAATATACTTTTTCGGCTTTACATTCACATTTCTCTTTTTTATCCCACATATTTCCCTAAAAATGTAAAAGCGAAACTCAGTATTCATATCTGAATATAATTTATATTTTACTAACTCGGAGATTTTGAATGCCCTAATGAACGTAAAAGGCAAAAAAATACAAACAGATTTATGAGTATTGAGATTTTTCACTGAAAACGGAACGAAACATGTAATAATAATAAAAAACCAAACACGACTATGAAAAAGGGTTACCTACGAATATATCACACTTGTGAGGGCTGGTTCATCCATTCGATTTCCGTTTATTGCACCACCCGCAGTCGGTTCCCTACTCTCTTACTTACCGTGTAATGAAATATATTTACAATCCAGCCGGCACGATAGACACGGCATGCCGCGTCATTCCTTATGCGTGTTGCGAAAGATTGGAACAAATTGCCGATATCGATGTTCCCACCTATCTATGATGAGTAGGTCTTCAAAAGGACAAACTATTTTTTCTTAAGTCATTGCTCATGCCATCTTAGAACTTCTTTGCCACTTTACCGTCAGATGGTACGCCAGCTACGACAATGGTCAAACACTGTATTATTTCAATAATTAGATTCCGCTTACCGCTTTAATTAACATCGTAAAATTAGGCAGATGAGATACACGATCGCTAATAACCTCGGCTCATGTCATTTGTAAGTAATCGACAAAGTTGGAGAACATCAGCCGCGGTTGAAAGTTACACGATCCCAAGTGTTGTGTGCTTCCGTTTTTTGATGAGCTCATTAGCTGATCGGCCAAACTCTATCGCTTGCGTATAGTGGCTATTAGCTTTAAAGTCTTAACACACATTTGGAAGTCGAACTCTTTCAATTGGACCTTTATTGAAAAATTCTTTTTTTCTAATCTGAATCTGGTGAAATTAATAGTATAGTTACTTATCCATCCCCTACGTTGGTTCACTCTTTGCGTTTCAATTAATATACGCTACAATGCTGTAAAACTACGTCAGTTATCAAATGTATTTGAGGAATACGATACCATAATAACTGATGGCTATAATCCTCGAGCGTATATTTAGGCAGCCGTCGTAAAACTCGGCATTTGTCAAGCGATGCATTTCAGGTGGTTCGGAACTACGAACTTCACATCGAGATCGTGCACCTGCTGTCTATCGAAGTTGAAAAATGAGAAAAAAATATCGGGAAAATCACCCGGATTTATCCGCACTATATTCCCAGCTATTTTCACGGGCTATGAATTTCGGTCCTCGATTCGTTTGAGTGCAGGCGCATTTTTCCAATCGAAGGATTACGTTATTTTGATTGGGTGGGATTATAGCCAAAACGTGGTAAAATTATTTAATAAACCTAATATGAATAATTTGCTATGAACTAAAAAATAGCTAGACAATAGTCATTTAATAAAAAACAGGCAATCGATTGGTCAGTAGTTACGTCATAATGCCGGCCTAGAGCTAGGACATTAAATACAGGCTGTCCAGTAAGTAGTGGTCCAAACGATACCTGTCGTTAGATAAGACTTGATTATCGAACTAACCCAATTTAGGTGAAACAAAAATATATTCGTAAAATTATAATAATAATGACAATGACTACCGGAGGCTGAATAAAGTACTTACAAAAATCACCGTAACATAATGTTGTACTCGTATTTCTCAAAGACATCTTAAATCCGGTCATAACAAAAAAATATTCTTTGTTATGAGGGAATTTCTATTTGCACGAATGACTTCACACGGCAAAGTTATCCCATAACATACGGAAGAAATTGATTAGGAAAAGTTATTATTGGGTGGACGATAACGCGGAGACAATATAGAGGAATAAACTTCTGAAAATATGTGCTCCTGGCTCCCTGGGCAGTGAGCAGTGGCCACTTTAATACGACTTCTATTGATGGTGGTATTGTTTCTATCAGAACGGAAGGATTTCACAGCAAATCAATAGCCACAGCGGATAAAAGATATTTCGAGACTACAACAAATGTTCTTATTTGCTTAAAATAGATTGTTAAGATCGTTATGATTAACGTTTCAAAAAACTTTATTAACACTACGAGTACCTACGAGACATAAGTAGTTATCAAGTTCGTTAGTTAAGATTCCCTCGATATATTTGCAAATGAAACTATATTCTCAGATGAGCCGTTTCAAAGTTGTAATATCATAAGTTTGTTCTTCTTAGTTCAAAAGCATCCTAAGCGATAGTCTAAATTAGTTCATCGGATTTAAGCTAATAAGAACAGTACTAGTACCTATGCAACCACTTTATCTAGCAAGTTGTTTTAAACTTATCATTGTTGGACCCGTTTCGTACTTTAGAAAACATAACAAAGAAGGAAAATGATGTTACTCTTAAAGTAATAAATTCTTAAATGCGTGGCAAAGTTGACAGAAAAGTGATACAGTGTTCTAATGTGATAACGAGTATTGGTGAACGTAATTCGCGTGATGATGGAGAAATAGACGTCGTAAGCTACATGTAACACCTGTTGACTACAGTTATGATAAATGTGTAAAGAATTATTCATACACTTGTATCGCGGGGAACGATTACGAAGGGATCATTTGGGCAAACCACGAAACAATAATTTCACCGATATCACGATTATGATTAAAGCACACAATTCCGCCGAATCGTTTATTCGATTTACTATTCGCGTAATTGTCTATTGTCTCGGGAGTTACTGCCGCGTGCCACGCGAATCCCGACCTTGACCACTGAACATAGGGCACCCCGAAATAATCATTCCGAGATTCCTGTTCATTTGGCAGTGAAGAGGCCATTATTGTGATTGTGGAGAGACTTTCTGAATGGAGAATGACGCTATTAATATCTTGAGTAATATCATTGTAATCTGGGGAAGAATTGGCGAAGAAGACCCATTTAATGAAGTTATGACGTAATTTTGAA
Organism: Lerema accius; assembly: GCA_001278395.1. Taxonomy (NCBI): domain Eukaryota; kingdom Metazoa; phylum Arthropoda; class Insecta; order Lepidoptera; family Hesperiidae; genus Lerema; species Lerema accius. The sequence goes on along the minus strand of LGAG01000041.1, from coordinate 43,111 downwards.
TTTGATGCGGGTGATGTGTTAAGTGTTAATTCGAGAGCCATTACCGGCTCAGCGTCAGAACGAAGCTAATGGGGAGCTGCTACTCGTATTAGTTGGGAAGTGGTCAATCTCTCGCTCTTCCAATTGTCGGCTATTAGTATTGGCGAATTTCCAGGCGCAAATTGTAGTGTCACCTTTTGAAGTCGCGACATACTTTCTTAAGAGCTTTTAGACGTTATTATTATAAAACTTTGAATAGGTATATTTAAGTTATTATAAAAATGCAAATATAAGCGCATTTCTTCTATTATATGACATCCTATAGAATCAATTTATAAATAAATGAATAAGCGTTCCGGTGTTCGAAACGATTCTGAAAATTCCATATTTTATTCATGAAATCTCGAGCTACTCACATCTTGAAAATAATAATAAATACGGAGCGTGTTTGAATTCAAAATACGATCTCGGGAGCAAATAAATTCTATGGCAGACGTTTGGTTTTGGTTATATCGTGCCAAACCTAAACTAACTAGTTATACAAAATAATTTTTACCAGTTTTTTTTTTGAATTGGCAGTGACGTTTCGTTTAGATGCAAAGCTTAAAGATCACCAGGAGACCAGGAGGCTTAATCGTTCAGGAAATCTAAGACTAAAATGTTATCATCATTAACAAATTATAATTATTATTAAGTGCGAATTCGAAATAAATGATATTATCATTTACCTCAATACAAATTAATTACGTTTATTTTTACTTGAGCAGGTCACAGTCCTCGCGTCGCTCGCTTCGCATTTACATCCGGATCAGTATCAAGTCAAGACATTCAAAAAAATGATTATCATTTCATAATTATATTAAAACATCCAACATAAAAGCGTCACTGACCTCCTCACCGCCACGTAAATGGAGCAACAAAGAAGCTTGAAGCGAATTAGTTGATGAAACTTAGTCTGAGAAGCGAATTAGGTAGCGGCAACGCTTTGGCTCCGGGCGCACCTTACAAAGGTTCTAGATTAGGCAGGTTAGCCTGTGTTTAATTTGTGTAAGACTAAGAGTTAATTTCCTCTTGAAAACATGTATTATAATGAGTTGCCGCACTCGTCGCAGGTCGACGGCTACGCTGAATTACAAAAACATTCTCATTAAGCGCGCGCTCCGTCAATTCTCTTTGTTTGGATTCATTAAAAGTTAATGTGTCGGAAAAACATGTATTTAATACATCCTCATTAAAATATTTTGCTCGCTGTGGAACTGTTTGTTTTGTCTGCGGGTTTTCAGAATACTGCGGTAATCGTGTTCTATGTTTGTTGAGGTTATTGTTCGTTAAAATACCTTGTCAGGATTAATTGTGAATACATACGAGAAGTTGTATCGTCGCCGCGACGAACTCGGTTAATGAGTGTAAACGGAAAGTGCTTTAAAAATTTTCGAAGCTCACAGAAAGACATGTATTTTGTAGATACTTAGAATTCTGACAAAAGTATAATGCGTGTACCTATCATTGATATTTATTACATGAATGTTACCTTCAAATAGTGCTACTAATTAAGTTACTACGAGTATAATTTAACAGACGCCCGCCCCGTATCAGTCTCCAGACCTGAAGATGACAGATGAAAGTGAATTTCGCCACTAATTCAGAAAGCGACACGTTTTCCCTGTCTTGTTAATTAGTGCGACCGTTGCTAATTCCTACAGTTATGAGAATTTCAGTTACATGGTAATTCAGAATTATGTTTACTTTAAATTCGTGGTAACTGTGATGCAACCGCCATGTCGAGGACATCCTGTGGTTGAACATTCTTGACGGCGGTGACCACTGATACGTCTCCTACGTTATCTTACAATGCATCTCACTGCAGAATAGCTTGATCCTATATTAAAGGTTTATCGCAAGGCACGGACCTCTCCTTTTTGACGAGGGAATATACCAGGAATTAATCTCGAAGCTGGCAACTAATTTGGTTTCGTAACTAACACTGCAGTTCGTGTAAAACGCGTGTTGAATTTTAGATTTATTCTAATAAAGTCGCTATTCAATATTTTTTCATACCATTTTATGTATTGGAGCTTGAAATTCTTATTTTGTGTTGAGAGTTATTTGTCTTCATATCGGCCGTGAGCCGCTCGTTCGTAGCGCGGGCAGTCTGTGTGCTGCTTTTAATACTCTAACAAAAGGGAAATAGCTCGATAAATCTGTTCATAATGCTTTCAAAATAATTAAAACTTTAGGTAATTTGGATTAGAAAACATGGAAGTTAATACGAATTAAGACACTTTATATTTATTTGTTTACTACAAAGCTTTATGAGAGCGTGACGTCAAAGTTACTTCTTTCAGCTAAGTATAATGTAGAATGACTATTTTCTGGCTTGTTTCACTATGTTATACTACAGTTGTAGTAAGCGAAAATTTATTATATATTTTTTCTTTAAATGTTGCTGTTTCATGTTAGCGTATTTTAGACTTCATAAACCCTGAATAAGTTTTTATAAAAGGTTTTGTCATATCGTGACAGACACCCACGGAACCCTCCTGCATTGCGCAGGTTTCTTAAGATGGAATAGCTTTCTAGCAAATAACTAATTAACTAACTTTTCTTTGAAAGACAAGAAATGAAACTAGTTATATTGGATTTCAACTTTTTCATTTTTTGCAGCTAAGTAATTAACACAACTTTATCCATAAAGTTGTTATTATTTAGTATTGTTAGTAAGTGAGTGTAGCTCAAGATGATCATAGTCAAAGAAACAGCTTCTATTACGTAATATAAAGATTATACAAAATGTTGTTAGTAATATCGTATTAACAATAAAAATAGCGGAACAAGTAACGCAGATTAATACAGAAGTTCCGCGCGGAGCGGCCCCGGAGTAATTTATTAAACAGATAACAACTCATTTCTCTCGAGCACTAACTAGGAGCCCATAAATACCGAGACCGATTACCGCGGCTTACTTCCCTTCAACTATTCGCAGACTTGCCAGAATAGTTTTAATTTTCAACGAACGGCTAAAGGAAATGCTGCATTATTTGCTCCAACAATACCATACCGCTCCGCGGAATCTTCGTCCGTGCCAAAAAACTTTACGAAGACCATTTCCATTCGCTTCGTTAGTCGAATGGAACTACTTAGGAAATTGAGTCAGATTGCAGATACATTTTAAAAGAGCACACTTCTGTCTCGCCGGTTGCTATTACGAGTAGCACGGCCACGCCAGTGAACGCGCTGCGACCAGCGCCTACGAACACACCGCAGCGCTTGCTGGAGTTTTAAATCTTACAATATGCGTTATAATATAATTATCACTTCTATTGGCATTAACGTACGCCATACCTATACGTTGTACGTAGATATTACGTCTGCACTCCGTAGTAAACTTTGATACTTACTTGTACATTCGGATATATCTAGCTAGCACTTAAGATAATTCTTAAGATAATGCTTCTGAGAACTTGCACTAAATCTAAATTTAGGTGATTATTAACTATACAGGAATATTGAGACATTTTGATAGTTGCTAGTTAACTGACTAGAGGACATGGATAGATAGGATAATGAAAACCGCCAACTTCGTTACAGGAGAGAAAACTTCGTCTCGATAAACAACGCGGTCTGAAGAAGTACTGAAAGTAAGTCGCGTTCAGATTATAATAATCAAATAGCTACGTTTACTACCGCATTCGGTCCGAATACATCTTTGAACATCCTAATTGAATTTATTCAAAGTGCAGGTTCGAGAGCTGAATAATATTATAGAATCATGTTGATTCGATTTACATAATAGCTTTCGCGAAGATGATGACGAATAAATAAATAAAAAGATAAGTGCGACGGCACCAGCACTGTTTAATACACGCGCAGTAACACCCTGGTCTGCTGTCGATGCATTTTTGGTTAAATATAAAGAACTCAGCTGATTAACTTTCCGCAATATAGATAAAGTTTTTATTATTAATAGAGATCGTAACCTTTGCTTAACAAATATTATTAAATTTTGTTTACATTTATCTTTTTCCTCTGTAAATATCTCAGTGAACAGTCGAAGATAATATCCTCAGAATAGTTGAACCGTTAACGGTTCCTTACACAAACAATGGCCAACCGGAGTTTTATTTAAGATCCGGTCGCGTAATTGTTTCTCGACTTTTCAATACTTTTGAACTTTCAACTCTTTTCTTTTATAAGGAAGTTCGTTAGGTATCAAATGCCATTCGCAGAGAATTAATGGCCAATTTTTCCCGCTTGGAAACTTCCATTTTTACTGCGGACAAATTATTTTGTTTAAAAGCAGTTTTGTGGAGTTTTCAGATTTATTTCGAAATCGTCGCTCGCTGAAATGAAGCCAGGTAATCTAAGGAAATAACTTTAATGTATTCTTTAAACATTTTAATATTGTAAGTAGTGTGCTTTCTTGCACTGTTAAGTAGCTATCTGGAAGAGTTTTGTTATGCCCGGAATACATTAAGATAATAATATCAGTAATATACAAAAACTGTCATCTTCCAAACGGCGCGGCGGCCCCAACATGGAGAAACTCCCGACCATTCGTCTTCAGTCATTCTCCGAGTCAATACATATATCCCGCCTAATGACGTGGAAGTGAGTTATATAGAAACCAGGGTCGCCCTTCCCTTATATTTATTTGCGGACTGATTTGAACAAATCACTTCGAATTTTGCGACTATTATTTTTGTTTTGTGATGTGATATTTTAATATCAATTGGGCTGGAATGTATCAACATCGAGTTGGATCGATAACCAATATGAAATTCTATATAACAGACACTTTACTTTTTAGTAGGTACTTAGTGTTCGAACGGCTTATTAATCTACACTGGGTATGAAAATTATATCATATTACTTATCTGCGATATATGTGACATCTTCAGACAGAAATTGTTAGAAGGTATAACAGATACAAAATATTGACGTGACTCCATAAGACGCTGAAGCCGCGTCGTCCAGTGTTCCTCGAACAATAATATTATGAATATAAGATCCCACACCGCATTGCGACGACTCAGTTATTCGCCCACACCTGCCCGGAGTATGGTAATGTTCCGTACGATTTACTAAACGTAGCGGTTATACTTTTTTGTACTTTGTTCAGGTAAACGTGATGTAAACAAATATCTCTTACTTTCTGCAACTTATGAATACAATTTAGTGAAGTCTCTGGTGATAGCGCTTAATACGTTTAATTTACCGAACACGAGTAATTAAACTTACAATCCGTATCAATTACGATTACAATACTTATGAAATATAGAACATTGACGTTGTTCATCTTAATAGACACAAACAGCTATTAATTTTGTCCAGATTTATTTCATTACATTGACGACAGCGAGCCCTATCTTAGGGGATAATTTCAAATCAGCGGGATACAAAGGGTTAGATTTATTCTTCAATATAATATACGAGATAAATTTACTAACTGCACATCAACTTTAAATTTTCCAAATAGTTACCATGACCGCTGCATGTCGTAACTTGCTCCACCGCTAAATGCAACTGAGTGTCGGAGGCGTCAAAAGAAATATTCTTATTCAAAAGTCGACGTCGTCGCCGATCCGTGACCAGTATTCGAGACTTTATTCGGAATAAGTTTCGAATTTCTCCGAACTTAATACGTCGAATTTAATAACATTGATCTTAGATACTAAAATATCAATTGGCTGCGAGCGAGGCTATTTAGTGTTTCGCGAAAATGCAGAGGATTCGTTGCTATAAAACTATTTCACGTGATAACCATACCAGTTTAACCCGACGTAAATCATGAAAGACTTTACGAATATTTAATTATAATTGTTAGTGTAACATGTAAAATTCTAAAAATAAATATTAAAGTCGACGAACACATTACGTAACATTGTACGTCTAATGACAATAGCAATTTCACAACAGATATAAAATATCACTTTGTTTTCGTGTACCCACCTTTTGTGAAGCATTAAATGATAATAGAAAAAGATAAATGCGACCAATGCTGAGATGAAACAGAACGACGAATACAAAAGAATCAGAATCATTAAAAGTTTGTTGCCGTTCGCCGCTCTTACATTAAAACTGTTAGTCTCATCCGCTTTAACAAGAGCCGGTTTGCTTTTACATCATAATCGTAATGCAGCAGAAATATGAATGTGAAATAAACCTTTCCATGGTTTCAATTAAATCACCGTCCGGCAACTTTAATAATACTTCATTAAAATTTTAACTGTTCGGTTTAATCTTCTATATAAGAGCGTATTTTAATGAAGCGTGCACCGAGACGCGGAGTTTTAATCTCCGGCTTTTTCCGCCCCGAGGCCTCCCCGTGACCTCCCCGTGGCCTCCCCGTGGCCTCCCGTGGCGGCCCCGTGGTCCGACCGCCGCCGCCGCTACGAGTATCAACCGAAACATACTAAACAGCACCTTCATCACCATCTTAACATCCAACTACAATAAATATTTTACATACAAAGCCCATAGTACGTGGGCTAATTCGCATTGAACGAGAAAAATGTAGAACTTTCGGATGTTGACAAAATTAAATCTTGAGATTTGGTATAGTACAAGTTTACTAGAAGAGGAAATGCAATAAGTTTTTTTTAGATATATTAACTTAATTAGGAAATAAAACGAAACGCACATAATCACCCCACGTGTGACACTCACGTTAAAATTAACACCTATTATTGTAGATACATATTTGAAGGCTACGGTTTGATATTGTTATAGTTATGGATGGTGTAAAAATTGCTAGTAAAATCTGCTACTACCCTTTATATAACAGATTTTCCAACTACTAGATTCTTTAGATAAAAACTCGGTTGAGCAGTGGAGGCGTTAAAAATTATGTACATATTTTAAGTTCTACCATGTACCACGTTTTTTTTAAATACGCAATAATACGAGAAACTACAGCTATTATGCAATTATGTTTTGTTCTGAAAAGATGATGAAGACACAGCTGTAAGATAAGGAGTGAAACTTGCACTTACTTGGAATCTCCAGACAATCTCTCCGACAGCAGTCTCATGAAACACGGCAGATCTTTTTTCAGCGAGTTGTTTATACACAATGATAGTTAATACCACACATGATTTTGCGTTTCTATACACAGATCTCTTAATTTCACAGAAAATTGTACAGCGATTAACAAATTAGAGTATGAAACTTGTCGCATTAAAACAGCGCGCGCGGCGGTCGTAATCGAACTGACGCGTCTTGTCATATTGAGAGCGAGACAGCAGTATCTCGCTGTTGTCGAGGCGAGTGCGCTTGTGAGAAAGAGATAGATATAGGAAGCCAATTTGAAAGCGCGGTAGAGGGTGATATTTGAATTAAGAATATAACTGAAAAAGATAGTCGGAACTGGACCGCAGAACACAGTCTGCCTGATAAATAAAATATTATAATACGGTTGTCAGTTTTCCGACGAGGAAAACAGTTTTTCCTAAAATAGCTTCCGGTGCGTGACTGAACTTGATCGACGAATACGGAATTGTTGTAATCTAGAAACGTTCTATCATAGCGAGAGAAATGACAGAACAACGCGAGCCCGAGACGAATTACTGCGTCGCGCGTCGCCGCCAGCCCGGTACCGGTACCCTCCACGTTATATATGAAGCCGCGATCGGCATCTACCTTTTACATTTTTCCTGCTCCGTATGAAAATATGAGACCGCTATTGAAAATTTATATCTGTTCATCCGTATAAGTTAAGGTTACAGAAAAAAGATTTTGTACAATCTGCGGGAGTATTAAATCTCTAGGGCCCGCACGAAGATAGATATTTCAGGAATAATACAACCCGAAACAGGTGAACGGTCTATTTATAACCCGGTTTTAGGGTACTTTATGTGCCATCATTTTCCGCCCAGATTCTCTCTATATTTGGACTTTAACGCTGGCTGAGAATTTGATTCTTGGAATCATTTTCATTTGGGGCTTCATTGAAATGGGAAATATCCAGTATACAACGCAACCGTTTAATAACTTGACTCATTGGATGTATGCAATTTTGGTTAGCCCTTGTTTAAGGATATGACAGCAAGCTTATATTAATAAGCGAGCTACCAATTTCTTCTTAATTAGCCAATATTTTTCTACTGATGTCACTACATTAATAACAGTACATAACTTTTTACCGCTAATTGTTGGCTATTAACATAAATACTCCAGTGCGTTGAAAAAATAATATAAATATTTGTTTGCTTGGAATAGGTTCATATTACAAAATTAGAAACACGTTTAACGGGGCCGATTCATCCAAGTTATGTTATTCGGCGCTAAATTGTGCTTCCCAAAATAACATTCAGCTAATAGAACAAAAACATTGAAACTACAACTGATTCGTTCGCCTCACTGACGTATGTGAACCCAATAGCCCGACAGCTATAAGCGATGAACGCATAAAACGATGAACAGTGAATGTTAAGATTTTGATGTCATCGGAACACTAGCGGATTTCGAAGCGTTGTTGATGTTGATAATAGCTCATTCATAGCAAATCAGCGTAAATAAGTTGGGACGAAGCGATGTATTCTTGCAACAAAGGCTCCCGTAATCCGTCTTCTGTAGCTTAAAACAGAAAAAACGCACCGCCGTAGGTTTCTCGGTGAATTAAACTATTTTTTTTAATAAACCAAAAATAAGTAACTATATTAACTAGTGACTGATGCTTCGAGTTAGTTATTGCTTGGAAGGTCCTGAGGCAGATCAAATTACCTCGCGCCTCTAGTCAACATATATCGATCATCGGCCGAGTTTCAGAATATCTCCAAGAAACTCGTTCCCTACCGGCTCCAAGACGAGATACGCAGTAAACATTGTAACCGAATTAAACTAAATGTCACAGTACAATGAAATTTGAGACCCTCGTAAATATTACGGAAACGGAGCGCAAAGACCCTTCCGAGCGTAATAATTTCCATATGTAAATAGTCTTAGCTGAGCTGGTTCGGACGGCCGAAGCGTTTCGACTAATTTCGGTAATGTATGTGTACGATTTTGCCAATTTCACCGTCGAACAGTCCCGCGCACTAACAAATAACTCCAGCGCTGTGTGAGGGCAATGGCTCGAGGTAAAGATTTTATCGTCCACGAAACTGAAATTAAACGCTCAAATGTTTACCGAGGATTAGTTTTGAATGTTATTGTTTTTATTGGTTTAGAAGTGATATGAAACAGTACCTGGTTTTATGTCTGTGCACTATCTCAAAATATTGTCCTAATATTGTATGTAATGTTCAAGTCGACATGGTACAACTCGTGTCAACTTGTTTGGCACAAAAAGAAGACGACTTTTATTAAAGTGGCCTTTGATTTGATTCTTACCACATAGTGTTAAAATCAATTAGTGTGGCCCAATTAAAAAAAATATTACAAAAAATTAACATTAAAGTAATAGTAAGGGTAATATCCTAATGCTTTTTTGTTTATAAAGAGTAAAATTTGGTACCCAACTGTTACGGAAACTACTCGTATATATGTTTTGTACAAGAAGGAACATCTGAACCATCGAACTATCGGAACCCGAAATTTGTTCTGACTACAAATAACTCCGCTGGTATCTTCGAATTAACTAATGGATCCAGAATCTGGCTCGGGATAACAAGATAGATACTTGATACGTAAACAAACTTCTACAATTAAACAAACCTATTACGTGAACCGCTCTTTGGCCCGCCAAGGTCGGGCAAGATGGATCGTTGTTGCCCAACCCTTTGTATAAATATATTACGATACTGTACCATCGGCTTCGTGGTTTATATGCTCAAATTAGTTTAGCTCTTATGAAATT
>LGAG01000041.1:10647-28197 GCA_001278395.1 Lerema accius | reverse complement strand
GAGCCTTCCACTAATATATCATGAACGTTACGACGATATTCTCCGAGAAATTTACACGAAATATTTCACGTACGAACAGCGGGCGCCTAATAACGGTTTAATGAACTAGAATCGAATATTTGAGTGGGTAGAATTAATTTCGCAGAGATTTTACGTGTAAGTAAATAGAGAAACGCTCAGGTGTTTCGATCCGCGTGATATTAAATTTAATAGTTAATTCCGCTGCGAGGCGAGTGAGGTGAAATATTGGTATCCGGCTCGAAGGACCGAGTTTGAGAATTAACTCGCTGTGTAGTTTATTATTACGGAATGAGTGCTAATTAACACGGTATAGGTACCTACAGTATAGCTAATTCATTGAAAAGTTTTCACGTGTCGTAGTTAGCCTGAACTTTAGAAGATCGTATACGCTTAAAACGAGATTTCGTTATAAACCATTCATAAGTTAAAACATGCTATATAATATAAGTGTATGAAAATTAAGTTTAATTTTAATGTATTTATTACAAACAATGTACTGAATTGTTAGTGACAGATAGGCGCAATTATCAAATCTCTACCCTCAAATGTTTTTTCATCTAGTCGGTTGCACCGTGGAATTTACACCGCTTGTGCAGTTGTACCGCTCTGTTTTATTTATTTTATTATATAAACCACTATACATTTATGGAAATTTTTGTTTGTCCAGTCAGGTTCAAGGTAAGTCTAGATTAGTCTAGAAGGTATACGGTCTAACACGAAACCGCTCCCTATAGCGATCGGTACTATCGCTGTACTACCGCGCCAACAATTAATGTATTATTTATATGATACTATATATTTTTATTACTAATTTTCTTTTTTTAATAACTTGAGATAGACATTATCAACAACAGAATTACCATAAATAATTATGACTTGTAGTTGAAGTGTTCTTTCATGGCGCCCGTGTGACCGTGAGTTTAGCGCGCCGCCGACCGCCGCCGACCGCAGTCAGCTTGCGACGACAACTCACATTATGACATCAGCGACATGAAAGATGATGTTCATGTTCACAACATCATTGGAATATTATAGTACCCAATATGTATGACGTTCTGTTAAAATACGAGTAATATCTAGTGAACGAAAAGTTTTGAAGATTGAAGCAAATTATAAAAAAATCGTTGTATTTTCCTACTGTTCTTTCTTTATTCTTTCGTTGCACGGTCATAAAATTAAATTCAATTTTTTACAAATATAGGTGGGGAAATAGATTTGGATTTAATTTAGACTCAGTCCGTGATACATTCACAGGTGGCTGTAGCAAATAAACAGGAATAAATTCAATTGGATCATAAATATACCAAGCGATGTACCTATCGTATTTCGGAGCGTGTTTCGGTATGAGAACAAGAAAATTGAAGTACTCCCCCGAGTATATTACAGAGTACGGCAGAACGAGGCTGCTCCGGCGGCTGTGCCGTCGTTATAGACGAGCTTCACATTATATCACTTGCCAAACGTCCTATTTATTATATTTCAATATCCACGTGTTGGGTGCATCTCCTAGGAAATACCTAAAATTTTATGTTCTTAATTCTATTATATTGTAACCTTTCAATCATATCTATCTTCTACATTTCAGCTTAACAAGATTATTGTTTTGAGAACCGGAGTTCTCAAAACGTGTGACGGATCACACACTAATGTATGGTACACCTACTAATACGAAACCATCTTTCAAACACACATACCTCCTGCAATTTTTCACAGATTCTCGTTGTAGCTACTTTACGGGCGGTTTTTATATAATATGTGAGCGACGTTCCCGTAGCAGGAGCCAGGAGTTGCAAATATTCGCTGCGCCGCAAAAGTGGCTAAACGGTAGACGCTGACATGTTTATGGCAGGTAACAATTCCTGTCGCTTTCAAGCATCATTTTTGACTCCGAATATACTATTTATAATATTGTAAATCTTGAAATTTATTTAGACTGTGGAAGGCACCCGCATGCATCTTTCAACGGGCGCGTGCGACAGCAGTTTGAAACATGTTTACAACTAGTATAATTTATTATCAGTAACAGTGTAGAACGATAACAGGTCAATAGTTATACCGCGTGGCGCAAGCAATATAACAACAGAGATAATATTTGAAAATTCAATCCCCCCAAGGAGTGCTGGAGCGTTATAAAACAAATATTCAATCAGCACACTATATAAACTAAGAATTCAGTAGCATCGTCTTGTACACCAATCGAATTTTAAGTAAATTTCCGACGCGTTCCCAAATTTTCGAACAGCAAATGAAAAGGCGTCCCGCGCTCTCTGGACAAATTCGAAGAGTGTCCCCGAGGAGTCGCCTCCGACGTGACAACCCCAAAATATGTTCCAAAGAATTCGATGAAATTTCCCATTTTATTTCGAACCTTCTCGGGAAACCGCTGTGAATTTTTAAAGGCGAAATTGACTTAGCCTTTCATAACCGCGCCCTTCTCGCCACCGAATCCTCGATCGAATTAATTTTATCTTACTGTATTGCGTAGCTTTTAGGTCGCGGATAGTGTGACAAATGACTGGAGAACGAATAATACAATCAACGACATGTCTGTTATGTTGTCGTCGACTACAACCACCATCTGATTACATATTGTTGGTGAATGTCGTGTTGCTCGTCACTGAATGCAACTTTTAAAATAACAGGAAAAATATACTAAAAAATAATAATTTGATATTTTTTTCAAGATATGTACTACCTAATTACGGAACTCGAAAAGGGAAAAATTTTATTCTAACTTGACAATTTTTTCTGTAACTTTCTATATATATAAATTTCATATCTTCACTACGAAGCGTATAGAAATTATTTTCCCCTTCTCTTCTACTAAATTGCATTTTAAACCTCTAGTATCATTATTTTTAATAGCTCGCCGCCCACTGCTCTCTCCTGGTTTAATTATTTCTTCATAAACTATATTAAAAAGAAACTTATGTTTCATTTTCTCGCTTCTACAAAAATAATACCAATTAGTTTTAATGTTCTTCTTTAGAATACTCCTTATAACGAAAATTCATCGTAATAAATAAAATTGTTAGAGGGTCAAATCGATGTAACCCGTAGTAGGGCTCCACGTTAAACTTAGATTTAACCGAACTATTAGGTTGTACGTATAATTTATACACAACGCCATGTGATTTACATGCGTCAGGGAATTAATCAAATTAAAGAGAGCAGAGTCTTTCCCGCTGAGAGCCACTGTCTCCCATCGAGTAGGACTTCCTAAGTCCTTGAGGGCCATGGACTACATACATAGAAACACACCAAGATTAAAGAAATAAGTAGTTTACTAATGACTATATTAAATTAATGGAAGAACAGTGATACTCGTAGTTCCTGTGGGAGTTTCTGGGTTCAAACCCCCCGGCGCGCACCTGTAAGTCAAAGTCACTTGTAACGGTGACGGAAAACATCGAGAGGAAACCTGCACACCTGAGAGTTCTCCATAAAGTTCTCAATGGTGTGCAAAATCTGCCAATCCGCAGTAAGCCATCGTCGTGGAATATGGCCTGTACCCCTCACATTGTATGAGGAAACCTGAGCCCAGCACTAGGATAGTTATAATGATGAAACAACATGCAGAAGCTGTATCAAGAAAGTTGCTCACATCTATGTACTATAGCTAAAATATTGCATGTTAAACATAGTGATGAGTCTCTACATGACACTACTAAATATTGGCTCTACAAAAATTATGTAAGCGCCCATAAAAACTAAACAGCCCAATTTGGAGTCAGCAGCAGCCGACGTCTTAACGAGTGAAAATTTAAAAAATGAAACTCATTTTATACGAAATTACCCGATAACACTCGGATCTCACGATTATAGGATGGCCGCTTAGTGTTTTCGGTCGTTGCAAAAAAATTGTAAAATATCAACATCGCTTCTCAGGCGGCGCGCGGCGTACAGTCGGCAGATCGTCTGTCTGTCCGTGATAACGAGTGTTTGCGGCGGCCGCTGTCTGTTGATCTGCGCCGCACTGCTGCCGGTACTGTTATCTCGTGCCGCCAGATGATCGTTGATATTTTGAAAATAAACACTCGGTGAGATAGCGCACCCCGAGATTCAGATTATTCTTCTGCAGAATAAACAAATTTTGCTGGAATTGTGTAGAAAATGTAAAAATAGGGATTGTCTCGAGCGCGGTGTTACGGAGCTTTTTGATTAAATACTGCTCGAGTCGACCACTTGAATAATTTAAAGACGATGAATAAAAAATACCGGCGATGGGGATGTTTGCCAACATAAAATGTACCGAAAGCCATAATAATGGTGTAATGATGTTTGTTAATATCATCATTATCTGATAAGAATGTTGTATCTATATAATCATACGTGAAGTATACTCGCCGCCGGTCGAACATCCGTATCGTTCAAGCGACTCTCCTCGCGGTTAGTGTAGCGCGTACAGAGTACTGCGTCTCAACCCCGACTAAAAGCCACAGAAGATATACTCCTTACTTAGTATTGTATGAGATCTTCTTTTACTTCCGTGCGCACATCTGACAAATACAAGACATGTATAATAAATTATGAGACGGATTCATTTTATTTCTTTAAATTTCCCAGCGCCTAGTTTAAATAAACATTCGGGGAAACAGAAACCAAAGATCTCTTCGTGTCGATGATTTCCAACTGTCAAATAATTCTCAGTAATAAATAAATATCCCAAAGACCTTTTTCTAGGTCTTTGAAAAAACCCTTCATATTATTGTATTATAAGTAAGTGTTATTATAATTTGTTAAATTGATCTACAAAAATGTCGTAGATAATACAACAATGTTTAATCCCCGCACATTCAAATATGGAGCGGAACACTAAAAACAGGGTCACGACTCCCGGCATTATCTCTAGTGAGCGAATGGCGCTGTTATCGATTCCAATAAATGACTCTCTTTTATTTTAGGCGAAGGAAAAAGGGGAATTACAGGCGAACAGCGGAAATTCTCATTAAAATTCCATTACGCCATCGTTGAATCGAATATGGTAAAAGATATTTAAACGGCAGAATTGTTTTTGTTTGGTGCGGCGGATTACGTGCCGATTTGTGGTCGTGTTATTGTTACATTAGTCGACCGACGGTTTAGCGGATTACGGAACACAGCGATTTTAAACATACTTCATGTCTAACGCTCGACAGGTACGAAAATATCTATCTATTGCGGTCGGGACTGAAGAAGCGTTGATACCGATAGTGTAGTCAGATAATGAATAGTAAAGACACTATGGAGCTGTAATCGTCGTGGAATCCAAGTCAACTGCCTCCGGTCAATGGTATGAAGGTAAACAGTTATTATCGTGTGTGCCGCCTCACTCATTATAAACTACGAACGTGGATCAATCTGTAGATTCGTCAGATTGAAGGAACGGTGAGCAGTGCGAGTCAGAGACGATCGATCATCGAAGTGCTGTATTTACGCGTTTCAAACGGAAGCCTATTCAAATAGGCCTCGGAACGGGTTCGGTAATCACAGCGATCGCTTTTGATCGACCTTTATGCAAATTCAAAATTTTCCAGGAACAGGCGACGTTTTAATTGAATAATTAACCGCCAACGTACTTCAGTTTATTTAAAACCGTATTTGTGTACGCTTTCTTTATTTACGACGCTCGATTCGACGAAATTTTCGCCAACGAATCCTTTTCGTTAATCGGACGCCAAATTGATTTTATCGGGGTAACTACGATACGGATTTATTGTTTGGATTTTTTGGTCTAAAATATTGAAACACTACGCACTTGGGTCGCAACTAAACTTATCGATTTTCCGCAACATACCTCTTTATGCAATTTTGATTTCAATGTAGATATCACATTGTATGTACCATTACATTTGCGTTACTACAAAATTCCATCATATTGTACAGATTAAGAAACTATCAAGTGTTGTAACAATTATTTTAATTAATTATATAGGTAATGGAAGAGCTTACATCTTTCCAAATAAAACATAATTATAACGAAGCTGGTACCCCACGCTTGCAGCCCACAGATTAATTTCGATTTCATGAAGTAGCGCCATATTTGCACATTAACTTAACCGAGGATGAAACGACTTCATTAATGTCCTTAAAAATTCATCGAGTATGATCGTTGTCACGTTAAATATTGGAGCGAAAACGTTTTAAAGCCGAATTCGTCCACAAATACTTTACTCTCTACATATTAATTCAGTGTATAGCATGTTAACAGATACATCGCATATATTCATACGGGTCCCCGACTATATTACTCGTATATATTCTTTCCGTGTTCGATTTGGTCCACGAGTACCTCAGGTCCTGTAATATTACATCATTCATAGGAACCGCAAGGTGAGTTAATAGTTATTGAAGCAGCTCACGAACAATTTTTTCATAATAGGTACACTCTTCCTTTACCTAATAAATAACTAACTAAATAACATCGAGTAAGCTGAAGTTATGATTAAACAGCAACCGCTTTGTGATTTCAGTGTGAAGAGTCAGGTCCTCCTGTGTACCAGTGTGTACTTTAAATTAAAGCTCGGAATCCGTCTTTCGATCTAAATTCCCCAAAAGTTCACTGAGTTGTGGACCTTTAACTTAGCGGTACTACCGATGTAAACCGCAACTTGACTTGACATTATTGAAACTAGAATTTAGTGATGTCAGTATCGGTCACGGTGAACTATCTATTACACAAAAGCCTAGCTTTTTAATTTTTTCAGTCATAATAGATTTTCAAATTTTTCTTACGTCTAATTTACGTTACTGATTCAACTTAGTCCCA
This sequence comes from Lerema accius, assembly GCA_001278395.1. NCBI lineage: Eukaryota > Metazoa > Arthropoda > Insecta > Lepidoptera > Hesperiidae > Lerema > Lerema accius. The sequence continues at coordinate 21,428 of LGAG01000041.1, read as the reverse complement.
TGTAGTTTATTCGTGTTTCCTAGATCAACGTCCAATATTCAAGGATATTTAAAAAGTCTACTATTACTTTTTTATACGTCATAATGATTCTTGGATGATACCAAAACATCTCTCCTGTATTTCGCTGTTTTCCAACATAGTGTATTACACCAGTAGTTATATTGCTACAAGATGCAAGTGAGTTGTGCGGCGGTCGGCGGCGGCGCTGCTCGTCGCTCGCAGTAAATCATGTGCGGCATCACGACGTGATTCATGCGGCCTATAGAGCGGCCGACCTGCGGCCTCTAGTTATACTGCCTTCGCTACTATTTTGGTGTACAAACCATAATGTAGTAGACGTCCATGTTTATTTACGAACATAAATGGAGCATTGAATATGCAAATGCAGCGAGTAAATCATCAAGAAGATCTAATGCTCGTAGGTTTTTGGCTGGCTTTTTGTTGAAGCGAACTTCAACTATAAATGCCGATGTCGGTTACACTACTACTTATTACATGTCTACGTCTTACAGGATAGTGTAAGAAACTTGTTTTAGCCAAAACCGATTTCGAAATATTTATTGATAAATGGTGTAAACGGCAGATCAAAACATACTTGAATATTACGTATCTATTACGTATCAATAATCGTTTATCTATGTTTTCTTAACGTTTACGAGCGACATGTGAATGGAATCTAAATATTTATTAAATAATTCAAAATGTACATAATCACTTGCTCATCTCGGGAGTTGTTCTTCGTGATATCTGCAACCATACTGGATTATTTTTAAATTAACATAACTAAAGAGACCTTCAGCAAGCAAGTTGAAATGAGATGCTGGTACATTACAAACTGTAACTTCAATAAAGTTCGTTAACGTTGGTATAATGTAGGTCACCATGTCAAACGGTAGCCCATATTTTTGTTTTGTCAAATAACTAAAGTTCCAACCGTGTGCTCATGAATTGTGCTCGACATTATCCTCGACAACAGTGTGCACAAAATGCGTTAGTCGACTGGTCCACGTAAAAGTTACCTATCTCCGGAAGTCCTCAAAGTTAGCAGTTAGTTTGATCAAAGGTAGTAGCAACGTTTGTAGAATGATTCAACTCCATTACTGCATACCTCCGGAGATTACTTCAAGTTAACTCACTTTACTGAAACTAAGCAGCTTTATGGTTAAGAGATCCAATTTACCCGTTAACTGGTCCTCTAATATGTCCAGAGTCCCGGTAAGTAATGCTACATATTAGTAACGTAGTGTATAACATTGTATGTTACACTAAACACTTACTACTACATCGAGACTATTTAAATACAATTGAATAAGGTTTGAATACGGTTCTTTTGAGTGAATTTGTGTTTTAGAGGTTGGCAATAAAAATATTCGTACATCCAGCGCTAGCCCGCTAATCCGCACTGGAGCAGCGTGGTGGAGTATGCTCTAGGTCTTCCCATTTACGAAGAGAGACTCTTGCTCCGTTGTGAGTCATTAATGGGTTGAGGCCAATTCTGAAAGAGATACTGAACCGGTAACTTATATCAATCGGTATTCAGGCTTCTTCAAAAAGGGTACCTACGCAGATGAAAATCTGACGGAGAAATGTTCAAGACAATGTTTAAATTAACAGGAAAATGTATCTAGAGTAAGTGGTGTTTCCGTGAACTGTTTGTTTCATTTCACGTTTATTACTTACTGAAGAGAAAAAGAATTAAGAATGATTCTGGTTTTTGGTATAATTAGGCTACATAATGATAAACTTACTGCCTAAAATTAACATATTCCAACTGTAAAAGCTAAAACCAACTAAAGGGAGAGGTAAAATAAAAATCATATAGCTTATGTCACTCCCACAATGAAGAGGAATTCAATAATCATCTCATATTATGATAAAATCCGACGAGCCGTTTAGGCTGTAGAGCGTGCTGAAGAAATTGCCATTATACAATGCTAAGAAAACATTACCAGGTGACACATTTATCATACGCGAACTAAACTAGCAAACGATAATTAGGTACATTTATATTTGCAATTTTAAAATGCAACGTTTGACTACCATAAAAAGCTACGTGTAGAGTACACAAGTAAAATGAAACACGTTAAATACAATGACGGTTGATGTTAAAAAGAGTGTCATGAGCCAGTTCTCGTCGTGGGTTCGTCGCGCGTCGCTGTCGTGCCCGCGGCGGCTCTGCTGGCTCGCTACTCTGTGTCGCCGCGCGCCAGCCTGCCAGTCGCGGCTGATTTCAATTAATTGGGCGTGGGACGGATGGTTCGCCGAATTAAGGGCTTTGTTTTGATGTTTCTTTTGTCGCCTAGTACGCCGTTAAACGAAAATGTACAAATTCAAAATCTACAAACAATTTATTACGCTCGCTTGTTATTTTGTTTGGTTCACTCGTGGCTGTCAACGATACCAACTGTATATCTGCCTGTAAAATTACCCTCCAGGGGTTCCATAGCGGAACTATCATGTACCGAATAGCGCCGTGATGTTATCTATAATATAACTAGAAGATCGGGCAAACGTTGTTCTGACACATATTTTCCACGTCACGTACTCCAGCCAGACCTTAAATTATCATTATACTTTTAGTAAGTGCGATCTTAGTTCCACCATAATTCATTATGTCAAAATATACACTCTCACAAAACCCCTGGCCGCCCGTGTCAAAAGTATGATATTGTGTGAAGAGATTTATTTTTTAAATTAAATGTATTTGTAATACAATCTTAAAAGTTGAACCCTGTAGAGGGCTATGATAATTATGTTAAGAGGCAGTTATTGTACTACATCAGCCCGCCATCTGCCGCCGACCGCGCTGATGCGTCTGTCGTCCTACACGGACGGGCACATATTCTATGATCCTACATTATTTTAATGAGTGGCTCAATACTCTATTGATTTAAGTCAATTTCTATTTTACAAAAATGTCCCTATATTTATTAAAGCGAGCATCTTTTAAATGGGGCGGCTTCTCCAAGGCATTCCACCTTTATTTTTTAGTCAAAGTCTTGGCCTTCTTTAGGATTTAAAATCTTCCCGACTACTCGAGGGCGGTTCGGCGCCTTCCCTTGACATTACGTTTTAATTACGCTGACTATTCAAACGCTAGTTAAATTGAAAAAAATGCAAAGTTACCTTAAAGCGAAGTTCATACAAATATTAAGATTATGGAATCTGTTACATAAAGGATCAGCTCTACTATAAACGTGACGCGAACAACAATTTAAACAGATATAAAACTATAAAAGTTGTTACAATTTATTTGATAGTAACTGATTTATAAATACAAAAATATGCTTATGCTCTTTTGACTCCTACGTGTAAGAATGTATGTACCGTATATGTTCATATACTGAGTAGTCCGCACCGTCAGTCGTCGCTCGCTGATCGTCGCGCCTGGAGACGGCGACACGGGCGAGGCGGCGACCACGCAGGCTCGTCACGCAGCTCAAAACAACATCCATCGCACCGGCGTGGCCTTTGATGTGTTGAGTGGCACTCCACGAGCATGTCTGGCGCGACTCAAAAGCTTCCGAGCTCCCCCGACTCGCCTCGCCGTATACTTCAAAAGCTCTGATTCGCTTTTACACCTTGGAGGATGTAGATTGTAGATCTGGAAGGGATCGCGAGAACGACGCGCCCCTTTGAAGCTAAAGTCGCTAATTAAAAATATAGCAGTCTCTTCATTACTTGACCTTTGTTTCGTCGTCACCGACTCCGCTCAGACGAAAGGCTAACGACTGCCAATAAACAATACCCTCCTACACCAGCCATACGATTCATACCCATTTTATTGAACAGACATCGAGATCAGAAGTCATCCCAAGAAAAGCCAACACCCTGGAGTGACGCAAAATATAGAAAATTCAGAAGATAATATTTTTGTGTACAAAAATAAATGAATAAATAAGATACTTTTTATCGTTTTCATCATGGACACGGCCTCTCAGTAAGGAAGAATAAGACAAAATATGCAATTCTCGCCAGCTAAAGTTGCTCTACAACGCCAATTTCATACGATCATTACGATCATCTGTTATTTTTTTTTTATTGCAAGCTTCTATAATCAAGTATTATTTTTAATTTGCCCTTTACAAGCGTTACAGTTTTGTCGCTTACCTCATCATTCCTTTTTATGAGACAGGTGCCTGTCTTTATAGTGACGGTGTTCGTTTTAACGAGCTCTTCTGTTAACTGTTCAGTGACATTGTAGTGCAGTTACCGGCAAATGAGGTTATTAGATACCAGGATACCAGATAGGCGGAGAACTAACGAGACGGCTGTCTGACGTGACGCGCGTGATACCTGCGTCACAGTCTGCTGATCGTTGCTGAAAAGGAACGCTGACTTTTGTGAAGAGTTGTGTGTGTGTGTGTGTTGTGACATATGACTACGACCCATTTTTTAACATCCCGACTACATTATCATACAAGCCATATACAAATCATAGAGTACCCGAAGAGACGTTTTATTGTAATTTAAATATTAATACGAATATTTGAATGTTATTTAATATTCATCGGACATTCGCTAGTCGCAGGAGCTCCCGGTGACGCAGGTGCTTGCAATGACTTTGTATCGCTAACGCTAGATACATTCTAATTACTTGTTATACACTTCAATTACTTTAATACCTCATCGAAGTTAAGCGATAGCTTGTTCAACCTCGGTCAGAATTGAATTAAAAGGAGACTGAAGGAAACACACAAGCAATGTGGCATCTAAACACTTACGGGGTACAAAAGACAAGCTTCGTTTTGTCCTATAATTCCTCATCAATATTGAATGTATGGTGTATGTACCCTTCCCACGAAATACGTCATACGTTATTGCTTGCATACGAGAGTCTCCATTTTCATCTTCGGAAGAAACTTCATCAATTCAAATTATCACATAGCTGCAGCTGCAGCTACCTCCGCGAACAGTAATAACGTCCCGCGCTAGCCTCAGACGAGCGAACTACATTCATCATGATAAAAGCCGCTACATTATGTTAAATACGCGCGGATATTTCACAGCAGAAGTACGACACTACGAAATCTCCCGGGTGTTCATTTGCAACTCCGTGTTGGTACCGTTCGTTTAATTACTACGATGTCACTCGTGGTCGCGGCACGGAGCTACTGGACGGACTCCACAGTAGGCCGTCTATAGTGTTAGTATTTGTGCTAACGACTCCAAATAGGGATTTAATGTTAGCGGCTCGCATGACAGGGAGCCGGCATGATAATATGTAGGTTAGGTCGCAATGTCTCCGCGTCGCTCACGACACCCATGGGGAATATTTGAAAGCTCACGCGGAACTTCTTCCTGACGAGGTTTAGCCCCCGACATCAATTAGCGAGCCCCATAACACCCAATTAGAAACTCCATTCGAACTCCCCGTTGAAGCTTTAAATCAGCCGAATTCAATTAAACTGAATTAATGGTCGACATAAACTAACCAATTACGAAGTTTACGGTTCGGCTAAACAAATTGGCCTCCTTGTATCGAATCGATACTTAACTTAAAAAATACGATTTAGAAACGACCTGGACTTCGAAAACGTGGGGAAGTTCCGACAGCATTCTACGCTTTATATGTACATAATTACTCGTATATAACGGTGTAAAGTTTTGCAATTAAAATTCCATTGACAATTAGCAGATGGCTTTTCAACGTGCGTGATCCGTTTGACGAAAATATTTTGACTACTCAAATAAATTAAAGGAATTATGGACCATATACAACACCTATAAACGGTATAAGCAGGTCAATAGATAAAATAATAGTAGTAGGCGCGTCAGTGGGTCTTGTGTCGCTGATATCTCGATACATTTTGCTCGCAACTGTTGGCCACTACTCACGTTAAATGAATATTATTTTAATTTTGCTCGGAAAAGCACTTCCTGCGTCACTCACAATCACTGTGACAGTTTCAACTTCTGAAGTTAGGATCACGCTTTCCTTTTAATCCAAAAATTTAAAACTTTTTGATGGTATTTTAAGTGGTCTCTCAGCTTTGTCGACATTAACTCATTGATATTTAATTACCGGTTCGCGGGCTTTGGACATTATGATGCATGACATTCGCATCACTTATTATTTTAAATAATTATTCCATAAAATGACATCTGACGATTGACACGACCGGCATTATTGACCACTTATTTTTTATATAAAAAGCCTCTCGGTATACGTTGAGGTACATCAAATGTAAGAAATGAAACATGAAATAGTTTTTCACATTTTGTTTACCGACCCTTTACGTATCGTTTCAATAAATACTTTTGTGTAATTAATATGATCAGAAGATGAACTAATAGTCAAATTAGATGAAGCAGTAATCAATAAATTAAATAAACAATAACTTGTTCCACTAGAAACAAACAAACAACCCTCAAGATCATCAAACTGGAGGAGGAACAAAGTTGGTAAGAGGGCTCCGATAATTCAATGAGCGAGTCGATTGGCTCTCCGCTGGACACAAATTAACTTCGTCCAAACAGCACGCGCAAACAAATGTTAAATTGGCTACTTCCCAAAACGCTGCTCCGGCGCTCGTTACTCATCGGTGCAGCATACCGGGAACCTACTGTATTTTAATACATTCAGCTTTTGCTACTTCTTAAATTGAAAGGATTATATTATTTTAATAACCTCGTTACAGTACTTTTGAGCTAAATAAATATTTTTCTTATTTTGTGCGAACAGATTTGTTTTAGCAAATACGCTACAAGCAGTGACAGATCCAAGAAAGCGTATATGAGAATGTTCATGGGCTTAACATAATCTACAGCAGACTGTCCACATAGTCGCAACTGTGGCTGAGAAGAATACTGTGAGACGATCCGGGAATCCACAGACGAGATTCAAATAAACGCCGCTCGTCTCCAAACCCCGCAAACCTTTATCCAAAGACACGGTATTTTAATGGGTCTAGCGAAGAAATATTTACGACAGAAGCCTGCGGTACGACGACGGGGTATATACCTGTACCTAAGGCTGGGGTATTTTACCGGAACTACGAGAATAATTTATGACTGCTTTATTATGGTTAATAATAGGCTCAGTACGTGTTCGCCTAAAATATTGGATATGAAGCAATATGCTTCACGTGAAGCTCCTATAGAAGGTTCGCTATTTACAAAAGTTTTCAATATTAATTTAGTACAACGAAAATACATAATGATTAATGTAGCATTGGACTGTAATTATAAGTTTTAAATAGACTTTATACCGGTAAAAGCAAATGCGATGTATTACAATTACAATACAGTAATCGAAACGAAAAAGGGGACTTTATCTAAGTCCTTAGTTAAGTTTGTACTTTAAATATTTCCCATTATATTGTTGAACAGATGTGTATTATTAAAATTAAGTGGTGTAAACGAAATATTAGTTTACATTGCAATGTTAATATATAAGAAACTGTTCTCAGGTCTGGAGCAGGGCGCACGACGCGCGGGGCGCGGGATAGTAATACAAAATGTACTCCTCGGTTCGTAACAATTAAATGTAACAACCGGCAACAATTCAAATCCTAAAATCACAAACTATGTAACAGTGGTCCGACATTTGTATAACAATGGGTGCGAGTTATTGTCGGGCTAATGTTCTCGACCACCATTGTTTCAGTGCAGGAACATCCCGCAGGATTGCTCCCTTCCAAGTCTCAACAATGATCGATCTGCGCTACTTGGAACTTTATAATCTGCCGTCTCGACCACATTGTCCTCGGAAACTTTACTTACTAACCTTCTCAGTGCGAACTTCAAAAATTACTCACTGTAATACAGACGCCGCACAAAATTAAAATTACTGGAATGGCTGCTTGAATTGACGCTATCGTTGCTAGCGTGCCCTTCATATTTCTGGCTTCAGATTACATAGCACGAGTGGTTGTCGAGGATTTCTTTATGTTGCATTGAGATGCCACGTGTTATTTTTAACCTCAGCCGAACATCACTGCCGCACTCAGTGAGAGTGTGACGTGCACCTTGCGATGACATGATCACTGTTTCTCAAGAATCCGATATGATAGGTATTGTCTATCAAGATTACTATAAGATCAGATCAGATCAGATAAGATCAGATCAGTTATGCCCTTTTTGTTATGGGTAAAAATGTTAAACTAGCGTCAGGAGACGTGACCTGAAAATGACGCGGAGTAGAAGAAGAAGTATCTCCTTTCTATCTACCGCGCGGCGAAAATGTAAACCTGCGCCAGAGTTATAGCTCGCCTGCGCCTGATGTTTTGATTTTTTTTATATTTGTCTATAGTACATACGAACCCGAAGCAAAAATAAACGTTTCTTTTTTAAATTGTCAATTAATAAAAACCATACTTAAGTAAGTTATACAAACCTATCTATGTATCTGTATCGCGGGATTACGTCATTTCTCTATAAACGCTGCATAATTTATGCTTCATTACCTTGTTATTTTAAACGTAGACTAAAATATTGGGTTACAGTTCGTAGGCACATAAAAGTGATAAATGTTACCAAACTCGCCATAAAATAACTTGGCGGTATAATTATGCAAACTCTACCCTTTAATAAGTAGAATTTTAACAGGTTAGTAATTAAGCTCAAATCTCTTTAACCGTTGTCATAGTCTTAATTTTATGATATTTTCTACACAAACAAAAGTGCAGAGAATAGTCTCGTGCGTTCATTTTATTGAAGTGAATTGAACACAGCCGAGCGTGCGGGGTCAGTCTCGGGGAACAGTACTTAAACAGATATTATTATTAGGATATTTTGATTTAAACCAAATAGGTACGCATTTCTAATATTCGGAAATATAATTAATTTTCGGATCGAATGTAATCCTGCCAAAAAGATTATTAATTGCAACCTCCACTATTGGCCTTCTTCTTTTCGTTTCACTAAACCAGTGCCTTTGTAATGTAATAATCTAATATAATTATATGCTCCTGAAATAAACCTACGTATTGTTTCAGGCATTGTATAAGTTCTACGTTTACATCTTGTTAAATTATTAGGTACTATTTTAAATGAGGACCACACGTCGCCACAGCCACTATTTAATCGTCCTGCTGCCATTTAAATTCAGTTTCAGCGAGTAGACCGCCGCCACCGTCGACAGTGAGGGCACCCAAAACTCATCACAGATACAAAATAGATGAACACGGAGACTCGTATTGAACCATCTCAATCAAACATTTTGAATCCCAATCGCTCCCGTCGCCGCCGCCGCTGTGTCCGACACACGCCGCGAGTTACCGGCCGCTTGCACTCACGACATGTTCACAGGAAAACTTGATTCGACATCTGCTTTTGTCAATGTTTCGAATAACATTGACATTGTCTCGTTACACCGTATTGTTCAATTTTGAAGTTACGAAACAAATACAATTAAACGAAGGATCCGTTTGACAGTTTCGAAGATCGCGTACTTGTGGTTCTTGTTTATGGTTAACGGTTTCCAAAGTAAATAGAATATACGATACGACTGTCAAATTTATTAAAAAACATGATTTTCAGTTATTTTTTTAAACAATGCGGATACAACACAGACAGGACAGAGCAGGTTGTGATAAAAGTTTGACAGCAATGAGAACGCGGTTAAAAACAAATCTCAAGATTTATGTTATATTCCATCAACTTTCTGTCAGTGGGAGCGTAACACAAGGCAAAAAACTTTGCGATTTGTTCCGCGATTTTTCATGTTTCATGTTTTTTGGTAGAAATATAATAGTATAGTACCACAATTAGGTATGTGACATATTTCAAATTTGTTTTTGTATGAAAAGTGCTGGATATAATTTGGGACAACGTTTAAATTTCATTACAAGATAGGAGGTTCATTTAAAACATAATAATATATTTCATTTATTTTGCAGCAAACGCAATTTGGCTCGCGTTAGTGTTAATTTGACTAAAAAAATCAATATTACTCTTTATGTTATAAAATATCTTATAGTTAAGGACAACACTGCAGTGAATAACCAAACGTCTTATTTATCGGCAAGATGACAGAAGCGTACTATTATAAATAGTTATGATATTTAAGTCGAGCGGCTGCCTAATTAATCAACAGTTGTCCACCGACACTGTCGTCACCGTACAGCTACGAGCAGTAGCCAGCTGATTGATGAGCTCGTTAATTAAAACTTAATATAATTACTAAACTGGCAGCCACATTGACTGGTTCAGATACTATACTACTGTGCCCATCACCAACGCTCTACATTGCTAATATTCACCTTATAATACGCAAACTAATATTCTATAAACTTTATATGAAAATATTACAAATGATTTTACTTAAAACATAATACCATTATATGTCCGAATATTATTAGTGACACTGCCCTTTTTAACAAGTAATAAAAATTGTGTTTATGTTTTTTTTATATTGTAATCGTAACTGAACCTGATTTTAATATTGTCGTTGAACAACATCCGCGACACGACGAGTCTCTCCGCTTCGCCATCGCCTCGGTTGTTGTGTATGACATTAGTCTGTTACTACATTCATAGATATCGCGTAAAAATAATCTATTTGCATATAATTTGTAGAGTCTCAATTTCGTTAAAGGGAATATTGAGTTCTAAATAAAATATCGTAAGCATCCTCCGCGAACCCTCGATCGCCTCGACTACTTTCTCGAGTATCATCTTTCCATCTTAAGGTTTTATGACTTATAAGAGATATAAGGAAGTGACATCAAAGAAACGAACGAACGAGGCTTACTTTCAAAGAAGCAATGGAAGAAGATGATGTACTTGGAGCTCTTTAAATCTGATAATACCTAAACCACGATTTCAGGTTAAAGCTT
>LGAG01000041.1:0-10178 GCA_001278395.1 Lerema accius | reverse complement strand
AAATAAAATATATTTCTATAAGCAGGTTTGAGCAAACGATGCCATCGATTTAGGTAAAAATTAAAACTTGGAGATTTTTTCGGTCAGCGTACGTAACATTACATAGCGTCCAATAAATATTACATCCATTTTCAAGTTTAAGTCCTATTTATTTAAGATGTTGCCCATTGTAACTGCATCACGCATATTGACTCGTTGTGCTCCTAAATGTTTTTCGACGATTCTTGATTTTTTTTGTTCCTTTCTCCATTTCGGACTGACTACTTGGTAATGACGCCCGAACTGTGAACATAAATATGATGGATATGTAAATGGCATAATTAATTAAAGGGAGATTTTCTAGTGCTCGAAATAAATAGACCTTAAGGAAATCGCAAGACTCCGCATTGTTCGTCGGCCATTACTCCATAAATATATTTGGACTAACCTAATTTAAATTTACTTTAACTGAGTCGACAATGGTACGTACCTGGCCTCGAAGCTAATTTGTCTACGATGTCTTTAAACTCTCTAGATAGGATTTCTACGACACTCTTGTTGCCGTACCACACGTCCATGGCACTGTTCGTTAGCCATTTGGAAGGTCTGTAGTCTCTCGGTGGCTTCGTCGGGTCCGGTCTCAACCTCGGCATTCTCGAGTTCACCTGCGAACTAAAATACGCGACGAACACCACGACTACCACTTTCAATACTCGGTCCACCGCCATGCTCGTGAAATGTTCGCTTCTGGGTCCCCTGTATCAGTCACATCTCTTAAAACTCTGTCGAACAGGATATTATGATTGTACAGAAATCGTACTCTATTGTGCTACGAGCTGATGATACAGATTTATTAATAAATATTGACTATACGAAAAAATATACATTGAGAGGGATAGTTTTCCCGCGCCATCGATATTAGCAGCGCATTCAGTAATTGTAAGTAAAATTATCGGTCTACAAAAAATCTGTAACTATGACCGAAATTACATTACATTTGTTCTTTGTCATGCCTCAAAGTTAATTTCCGTCTTAGAGTGCTGGTTTTGCGTTTTATGTAACAGTTAACATAGCTATAGGATTTCTACCAATCATGAAATAAGAGCCATTTCAGTTATTTATTATTATAATATATACTATTAGCTTGAACGTCGATCATTTTAAGCACTACCCAACTTATTTCCACAGGACAAATAATAATATTGTTACCAGCTTGTTGTAAGAGTAAGGCAAATACGGAACCCTACATTGTGCGTGGCCTGTCGGCGGGTACATTCTGCTTACAGATTGTCCCTACACAATGTGGACTAACACGGGCACCCAACAATGGCATCACGGAAGAAAACATCAACTGAACATTTTAAAATGGAGTTAATTATGCTGTCGTCTTTTGTTCAGTATCGGGAAATCCAACTGAACAAATCAGGTTGGAAGTGCACTGAGGAATATTTCTAACATATTATTATTTTTCAAAAATGTATCAGTTTATTATTAAACATGATTTCTAGTATATTATTTGTAACAACAGCAGCGTACTATGTGTTAATGATGTGTTAACAATTGCAGATTCGAATAATTCAAAATCTACGGGAAGGAACTGAAATACCCCCGAATCAGAAAGATCTTTAAAGGGAGGCGTTTCTATGAACATAAATTTTTTTTATAGTTGTATCTAATAGGAGAAAATATAGAATTCCTAATATTTTGGAGATACGAGTATATATCCAATCAAAGTTATTTTTTTATGAACTTTGCGATGCTCTAGCTTGCGATGTCTTTAAATTAATATTTGTTTCATAAGTATGAGAACTCGGTGTAACTCTGACGTTAGTTAATTACAAAGTGGTATTACATCGAACTCGTCAATCATCAAGCGCCAGTCCCCCCGACACCTCGACACCACGCCGCCATGTTGCAGCACGTCTCTCTGGTGCTGGTGATTTTCGTTATCTTTGTTCAAGAGCAGTCTCGATCGTTCAAAACCCTTCCGGAACTAAAAAAGCAATACAAGAAGATAGAAAACAAGGAATTCAGCACGTCGGATCACTTGGTGGGGAAGGCGATGGACTTCATCTACTCCAACAGAACTGTCATGAGTCTCCTCGCCCGGGAGCTGTGGAACGTTGGATCGAGTGCTATTGATAAAATCGTCGAGTTGAAAGGTAATCTTCCAAATTAAGTACTTACATGTTAAAGTTCTTAAGCTTTAACTACTATTTGTTATAATGAGATGATATTCGGAACGTCATTTGGAAGCCTTTGTCACATAAAAATCATGCGACAAGTGAGTTGGCGACTACCCTATGGAATCTACCACTAACACTTAGAGCAGCTTAAGGTGTATGCTTTAAGCCTACTCAGTTACGAAGAAAGTATGACCTACAATTTAATCATTAATGGATTGAAACCACCGGTATTAATGGTGATAATTGATGTCGCCGGATAAGTTACTAGTAATGTAAATATGAATCTGAAAATAACGTTTGTAATTACAGGTACTACCCCGGCGAACAGAGGAAGGTAACAAGAATGATTTGACAGGATTTGAGAAAACGTAATAAATAGTATTTCAATTAATTACGTACCTAATTTTTTTGTCCAACGAAACTGAAACTACGCCAATGCCATGGTACCTACTGAACAACTGCAACCCCTCGTCACTGGCGAATACTACTAAAACGCTGTCAGTGGGATGTTATGTTATAAAAATGGTATCGAAAATCATTCAGCAAAAACCTGTGCTACGTTACATATTGAATAGTGAAGGATGCATGTTGCACTTAATGCAGTTCAATGGCATATTGTACTGTTGAAGATGCGGCGTCAAATCTGTACTGGGAGTTTGTTTACTGATAAAATGGGAAATTTACTGCACAAAGTAAAAACCGTACTTGTCTAAATGTTGCATTCTGCGCACGTTTTTATAAAGGTGAGTCATGTTGGGCTGGTGTCTAGTATTACGAGAGACTGATATAGACCACCGCCGTGACTGAGTATTATTCCACAGACTCATATTATGCAACGGAAGACGTTTGCCGATACGTTTAGAATAGATTGGAATCCATAACACACCGATCTACGGGCAACGAGGCAATCGGTGCTTTTAGTAATTTTGCAACTGTTGCAACGGACTCTTTTTTTCTCTCTTCAACTTTTACAGAATGACGGAGTTCTAAGTTAGTAGAAACTATCCTTTATGTGGTAAAGTAATAATCAGTTAAATTTATATCGAACAAATTAGATTTACTGCTTTAAATAATTGCTAGTTGGTGTAAATGAAATACCAGTCCGTGTTGCCAGTTCGCTAAATTCTCGCATTTTAATTATTATTGTAAAATGCATTTCCATTCCGCGAAACTACTCGGCGGTCAGCGGCGCAGTGCAAAGCAGACCGAATTATTTTGAAAACGGCTATTTTCATTTATATTTTATCTTCGCTGTACTTAAATAGCAAATACTAATAAAATTGAAAAAGCTTTGATATAAAATTCGAATATAGAAAGATATACAATATAAAAGACAAGCCAGTGCCTCTCTATGAAACATTTTACATGTCATATCGGAGAGTGGAGTGGAGGAGTGGCGGAGTGCGTACTAAATTGACAGATTCTCAGTTTTATGGCTCCTTTTTCCTTATTACTGCGCTCGGTACTCTCAACATAATAAGGAGATGTATTTCCTGCGAGTTAGAACGCTTAAGAGTTTCGTTAGTAAAATTATTTACAACTGACAGTTAAACTCTGGTTAGTTGTGTGCGGACAAGTAATGTGAATTGATGAATAAATTTTTTACATTGGTGTATTTTTTTTAAATGCCATCGCCAATCGAAACAAGTGGCAAGTTGAGATTCAGTTCAGACCAACAACGAATGGCAACTTGTTACCACAGGTTATCACTATTGGAGGGTTAATTGTAAAAATAGTACTGAGAAAATCCGTGTTTAAAGAAAACAATTAAAAATAGAAGAAAGCTCAACATAACAAGACATAACCTCACAAACTAATTGTAAGAAGAAACGGTGCGCGTCATGCGTCTTATTATTTCATTAGTTTTATTAGCGTAAGTAATAAATAGACTTACGTGCTATAGTTTTCAACGAATAACAGGGAATTGTGAATTTTTGACAGTATTGAGAATTTACACAATCTTCAGTTAATTTATTTTACCATTATTGAAAACGTCTTTGTCCCCACAGTTAATATGAAAATTCGGAAACAACTGAAAAAAATAATTTGAAACTTGGCATGTTTATAGCTCATGAAGATTTTATACCTAATAGTACTTATTCTGCGACAATGTTTAGGTCCTGTGGGAGCGCAGTACAGGTAGAAGGGAACCGAAGCGAGGGCCGCCGCTGGTTTTAGCATAACTCCAATTACAAACATTTTAATACAAATGCACGAACATTAAAAGGCAGCCAGGCCCGCACCAGCAGCTGCAGCGAGCTCCACTAAATGCTAACAGAGTTACATTCGCCTGAATGGAGCTTGTTAGTGATGCATTTATTTGCGTTCTTTCGCAAATTTGCATTTCGCGAACGTTCCGAATTTACTTATCGCACGATTTTTACTTTTTTTTTTGTTTTGGCATATAATTTAATGGAGTGGTCGAATGCAGACTGATTTTATAATATGAAGTCGTGCAAATTGACTTTACTCGAGTACATTAGAATGATACTCCAATGTTTATGTATTTTCTATTTATGTTTTCTGTAGGGTGTTATTGTTCTAGCCTCTTCTGTAATATGTTATTTGTAACTTTAAAATGGCTTATTTATTGTTATTTCAAAATATAACACGACATAGCAAATACAAAGTGTTAAAACCATTTAAACCGACCGTCCGCCGCCAGCGCCGCCGCGTGCTCGTTCCGCTACATTTTTCTTAAACACTTTCCTGGATAAAGTTTTAACAGAACCGTTAGCATTCAGTTTTAGTACTACTACACCACTACCTTCTTATTGGCAGTTTGCATCGAAATAACAGTATATCCGGATGATATGACATGTTATTGTATGTTAACATACGTCTAGACCGAGAGATATCCATATTGTCTGTAGGTTGTAACTTTTTTATCTATTCTAGAAACTTTTACCACCGATTTTAAGTAGATACGTAAATAAAGTCTATACAATTTCAAATAAATACTTTAATTCACTCAGTCGAGGAACATAACAAAAGAGACGGCAGATTAATAGGTAAGACACTCGTTAATAAAACTAGGCGGTCTAGTAACAGTATTCGATTCCGAAGCACCACTTGACATTTTTTATTAAATTGGCATCGGCAATGAAGGCGAGCCCGTATTCCAAGATCGATAAAAAAGTTAATTGGGAAGGATGGCGCTCGAATTTGTAATTGAAAGATTACGAGTCTGTCTGAAGTGTCACCGCAATATTGGCAAGATCGAAGCCGAATACGATTATTTAGACCGTATAAAAGTACACCGAACGCCAATAGTAATTGTTTCGGATCATGAACTCTTAGAGGCCTACTAGAAAATAAGTTTCACCAGGTAAATTAACGCCGTCCTCGACGGTCGCGGCAGCGTGGTAACAAGCAGACCACTTTCTACCAACGTAAATAAAATATTCTTATCTCCTTCATTGTACTTTCACTTGTTTCTACATCAATAACAACGTTATCTGGCAGGACGTCGGGCTCTATACAGTGGACTCTATGTGCGTCCAGTGGCGTCAATTCTGCACCAAACAAGCGAACAGCTTATTGGTCGATCTCCGCTACGCCGAAGCCGCGCCCGTCTGCATCAGAAGCGGATAGTTAACATACGCATTTCTGATTTCGAAATCTTATATGTATACTAATCTTCAGATCATAATTATTAAGCTTGTCAATAAGTAACAAAAACATTTTATACTTCTTCGCATAATTAAGTAGTAGGTAAGTGGACTGTAGGAGCGAGATATAGTTTTACCGTTCCGCAATTCGAATGAGCTACAAATGTATTCTATAAAAGCTCTTCTGGAAATGCACTAATCTGGAAGAGAGCCTTTTGTTATTTTTACTTTTTAACTTCGCCATTAGCAATACTTACAGATTGCTCGCGTAATCTAATTTAAAGCAGAAAAGAACTGGCTAAGGTCGCCGCCGGACCGCAGCGGACGACTCGAGCAGCGAGCGACCGACTGTGCAGCCGGAGTTTAGTTACTTTACATAAACCACCTGCTAAACATACATTCTATAGCCTATGGTTTATATTTAAGTTATAGTCGCGAAACATTCTGACAGAAATTAAACTCGTTTGTCATTTATACTGGAAGTATGGAAGTATAAACTACGCCGACCGTTCAGTCCAATCTCAAGCAATAAATTCTAGCAGACGTCTCTGAATTGAGCCGTACAGGGAAAGACGTGTGGGGCACACTACATGATTGTGTAGGGTCTCTAGATGATGTGGACACCACCGAGTCTTCGCTTACGATGAGACCTGCAGGCGAGATAACGAAAGTTGGAAACAAGTAACTAGATTTGGTTCTAAATTGATGATTCGCACTGGATGCTGGATACACTGGCAGCGTCTCGTTGGCTCCCTAGCTTTATTTCGAGCGGACGAGCAGCACAAACATTGTTGAAAGCTTCTTTTTTCAGTTTTTTATGGTTCAGCTGTACACTTTCAGTTATAATTATATAAAAATTATAATAATATACTACCCACTTACATGGAATCGAACCACCAACAGTTACAGTCTGATATAGAATATCAAACAACTAGTTTATTCACCGACACTAAAAGTAGTATCCTTGAAATACTTTGCAATAATTATACAAAGAAGGAAAAAAGAAGAAACAAAAGCATTTTCTCGCGATAATATTCTACGTGACAATGACTAACAGAGACTTTCGATCCCGACGGAACAGTGATCGATAGGTGTCGCTGCTCGAGTCCCCGGACACCGAACTTCTTATAGGAATGTCTACAACAATATCACGGTATCTACTTAATACCTACGAGTATACTAGCTGCAACTCACGTGAAACTTAACAACTATCGCCAGCTAAGAAGATAAATATTACATTAATATAATATATTTGTGCAACGTAAGAAGTGCACGTTTGAAGCTCACGGTGGTATTTTCTTTTTTAAATAATTTTGTTTATAATATTATGTATTTTAATAACATTAAGTTTTCTTCACTTCTTCTCCACGTAATCAATAACTCGATATGTCAAATTTGAAACTATTTACTTCTGAAAGTGTTCCAAGATCTCCCTGCACCTAATAGTGATGGAGGTAGTTATAAAATAAGTACTCGTAATCAGCATCACTCATTGTTAAAATGTGTTCAATCCAACAGTTTAATTGTTTATTTGTATGAAACCTTTCAGCTAAAAAGCTTTTGGCCATTATCAACATTCAATGTTGTTGGAATTCAAAATGTATTCCGTGTGTCAGGACCATAGTACAGTCCGGCGATATACGAGTAAATATATTAAACCCATACCAACGACCTGTCGTATAGATATCAAGGAGCCACGTAGAACTGTCACGAGTACTCAGACTGTACTTGAGGAGCGCGAACGTACATAAAATATTGACGTCGATTTCATAACATCTGTTCTATGTTACCTAACGAACGAGATAACATTACATCAAAAATTGGTAATGCATCAAAAAGCACTCTTATAATTTAAATTATATTAAAGTACTAAATTTCAGTAAATTAGTATCTTATATCATAGTCCTGTGGCCCGTGGATTTGTTTCAAAAGAGGCGTCCTCTCCCGTATTCGTAGCTTCTTCATATACCTGAGTTCTTTATTTCAGTAAGATCTAAAACACCTTCCTTCCTGAGATCCTTCTCAGCACTTTGCGGGTAGTAATTGCAGCGAGAGTGCCGAGTGTCGGGATAATCAAAAAATATTGCGGCGACGGATTCTTTCCTTTACGGCGGGACGAGTTAATGTTCGTACAACGTTATACGAAACTCACAGCTATTCTGTAGACACTGAGTACATAATAATAATTTGTAACTGTATTTAAACTGTACCTTGAACGGCAACTATCCATCAAACCATAATATAGATGTTGTGTATCCGTGGTAAAAGGCACGAGTTTTAAAACATTCGATGCATCATTTCCAATTATACGAGTATTTATAGACACGCAGCAAAATATCTACGAATGAAATTAAAGGTCCAAGACACCAGTCGAGCGTGTTTATCTTGTCTCTCCATATAAAATCTATCTGTCACAAAATCCGATGCGAAGCGATCGAATCCAATCCCTGGTGTTTATCCAACACTTGTTTACAGAACGACCAGTGCAGTCGCTTGTACTACCGATACTGTATGAGCTGCTAAACTAGTTTTCACTGCCTGGAAACTGAACTTAATAATGCTAATTTCGTACAAATAAATTAAAAACGAATGAAAAAGTAGCGAAGAATATTTATTTAATTTTCTTCACTGATGGAGTCTCATAATTATGATTTCAATGTACCTAATACGTTTTGTTCCTTTCGTAAGTTCATCGCTTATCGTAATTATGTTTACGGTTGAAGTTTTCAGGTAGACAACAAATGTCGTTTGTGTCCAACATAGAGAGCCAATCTACTCGCTCATTGAATTATGTACAAGAACCTTACCCGTTCAACAACTTTGTATAGCCGACAATATTGACAATGGTCATAGAAAACCCTTCTGTTGGTAATAATTCGAAAAACATTGCTGGCCAAGTGCGAATCTTAGTCGCGCACAAAGATATCCGTACCATCATCTATATCTTACGTTTGTTATAATAATTATCTTATTAATATTCAACATAAAAATACAAGAAAAAAAAAACAAGTTTATTGTATGGGGAATCTTAAATTCCTTTTTTTTTGTATTTTATATTTTAAGATTATTATTTTTTATAACGGGTACAAAAATAGAAAACTTATAAAAAAATCAACTTTCTAGGTATCATGGTTTATGAGACACGGCCTAGAGGAACAAACAGACAGTGGTAGGGTTTCGTTGTTACTTTTTTTTACAAAAACAAATAATTAAAAAAGACGCAAGAAAGACATCAGCGACTTGTGGTACATAAAAAATGCTAAGTGTCATCTACGCTGAAAGATAATAATATGCATTATTATAGCAAAAAAAAGTAAAATAAATAAAGAAATAAATACAAAAAAAGACGTGCAAAAATAACACCACCGTCTTTTGGTACAAAGATATGCTAATTGTCAGCTACGCTATGTATTATTACAGCAAACAAAAAGAAAAAATAAAAAAAAGTAACAAAAAAAAATAAAATAATTATAATTTATTAAAAAAAGACCGTCTTGTGGTACATAAAAAATGGTAGTGTCATCTACGCAAAAAGATAATAATTATGCAATAGTAAAGCAAAAAACACACTAAAAAAATACAAAAATAAAATAAAAAGTTAAAAAAAAAAGACTAACAAAAAAAATATCACCGTATTTTGGTACATAAAAATGCAAAGTGTCATCTACGCAAAAAGATAATAATTATCCATTATTATAGCAAAAAAAAAATAAAAAATAAAAGTTTAAAGAAAAAAAAAATTTAAAAGAAAAAAACATCACCGTATTGTGGTACATAAAAATTCCAAGTGTCATCTACGCAGAAAGATAATAATAATGCATAATTATAGCAAAAAAGAAAAATAAAAAAAAAACTAAAAAAATTAAAAAATAAAAACTTTGAAGAAAAACAAAAGACTGAAAAAAACATCACCGTATTGTGGTACGTAAAAATTCCAAGTGTCATCTACGCAGAAAGATAATAATAATGCATAATTATAGCAAAAAAGAAAACTAAAAAAAAACAAAAAAAAAATAAAAAATAAAAACTTTGAAGAAAAACAAGAAAGACTGAAAAAAACATCACCGTTATGTGGTGTGTCATCTACGCTGAAAGATAATAATATGCATTATTATAGCAATAAAAAGTAAAAATAAATAAATACTAAAAAAAAGACGTGCAAAAATAACACCACCGTCTTTTGGTACAAAAATATGCTAAGTGTCATCTACGCTATGTATTATTACAGCAAACAAAAAGAAAAAATAAAAAAAAAGTAACAAAAAAAAAATTAAAAGAATAATAATTTATTAAAAAAAAAAAGACCGTCTTGTGGTACATAAAAAAATAGTAGTGTCATCTACGCAGAAAGATAATAATTATGCAATAGTAAAGCAAAACACACACTAAAAAAAATACAAAA
>LGAG01000039.1:1027542-1046950 GCA_001278395.1 Lerema accius | reverse complement strand
CGGACCTCCTGCACCTCGTCCGTCAGCGCGTACAACAGCCGTACGATCTCGGCGGACGGCGTCGTCGGCGGAATACGCGATATGAAGATGCGGCAGTTGTTTATCGACGGGCACACGCCTGAGGAACGACCGTTATCTTTACGACAAACTAAATCCCGTGGATCTGATCCTAAAATTCGACTTGCACGTATAGCAAATTGATGTCTAAAAACTCCATTTTAAGTAATTTAAAAGCGCTATTTTAAGTCAATTCCCCATTCCATACACGAAGGGTTTTCTAGATAGCACTCTTAGAGTGAGATTTGTTCGAATTCGAAATTGTTTTTTTATAACATTAATAAATTACGTACCCAGCTGCCAGGATGGTCGAATCATGTAGTTGTTAAACATGCGGATGGCATTGCTCGCCTCCGCCTCTGTAGTGTACATTGCAAAAGCATAACTGGAACAAAACATTAGAAAAGGTTAAGAAAACTAACTTACCGTCATCAAGCAGGCGGCCAGCAAGCAAGGGAATGCGTGAGGTTACAGAGCTCATAAATGAAAAATGTGTTAGGGAACGTTGAAATATTACGTAATGGTTTTTTAACAATAACACCGTAACGTTTTCTATACCCTCCCCCCTTTCCTAAACGCTACATAACACCCTAAATGACCATTACGTGATATCTAAAAAAAACTTGCAATTTTCCTGACTCAGAAGAATTATATTTCCTAGTTTTTTTAGTAATAAACAAAAGGTACGTAACGCGTTGATCGATCCCCCGTCCCCTCTATATAACGCATAACAATTTACGAGACCTCCTCCCTCCAAATTGCATAACGTAATATTTGAACGACCCCTTAAAATAAAATATTAAACCCTCGAGGCAATACAGCGCCGGTAATTAAACATCATGAAACAACTTACATTGCAACACGCAAATCATGAACTGAAACATTCTTTAAATACTCACCCTCTATTCCAACCAGAGAAGTTGATCATAAGGCGGAACTCAAAAAGTTCGCCAGCTTGTCGGAACAGTGGCACCAGGGTATCCTCGAAGCAATCATGAGGAATCCTTCCGATGAATACCTGCGGGAATCAACACGCTGAAAAGTTGATCGATTGCATGTGTACGGTTTCTAGTTGAGGTTGAGACCTTTCCGTTACGTAATTTTCGTGACTTTTTGCTAAATCGAAGCCACAATAGCAGACCAAAGCAGAACTACACGTGAAATGTGATCTCAGATGTTCTAAACGAAGATTAATGCCTTTCGTAGTGGAGTGTTTGTTTATTTATTGTGTTGGCGGTTAAATTAAAGTGTAANNNNTGCCACTACGCCATTTCAGAGTTCGGGTCGAGCCACATTGATCGACGGCGTTCGTGGGTTTGTCGGGTTTGTCCACACAAAAGGAGCCCAAAGTATGGCGTACACGCATTTTTTAGCGCCGCCCGACGCGACGCGGCGCGCGGCGTTACGACCGAAGAGAAGACGCGATTGATACGTATTAGGTTATGTCCCGTCTAGCACGAACGGGGAGCATACGGGATCTCTGTGTTTCTCGTATTATATCTTAATATGTAACCTATTATATTTATAACATAACCCCAGCTACGCAGCATGCAATATGTTACGCTCACCATAGTCACCATGTTTCAGAGTCAAGTTGCGAGAATGAGCGCTTGATAATGGTGCAGTAATGATAAAGAGAAAGAACCTAAGTTTTAATCGTGCATTGCAAGTCTTAACTTAAGACGACTACGACGTCTTTAAACAAGACAGCAAATAGGTAATTATCGTACGCGCACAATGCCCTGCGAAACACTTTCGATTGTTTACTAAGAAACTATTTGCATCTTATAAAAAATATCTCAGTGGTTAGGTACCTATTTCTTCGTCATCCGATGATTAGGTATTATGATTGATAAGATCATGAGCAACTAGATAGGTACCTACTCAATAGTATGTGCGACAATCGCAACCCATTTATCGATATTTATACATAACCAGAACCTGCTGGACCCTGACTTCTGGGGTTCTTTTTAGAGATGCCGAGCCAGTAAATGCAACTGGCTTACCGGCTACTTTCAGATCGATAAAGGCTATTATGAACATGGTAACATGAAATGCCGTGCTCCCTAGAAACTGGCGCCGTGACGCACCACTCAACAGAAAAAAGGCGGGAAATGATTTTGGCTACTGCTAGAACTAACATTAGCGCCAAATGATTGTTACATCCTAAATGAACTGAACTAAGAGTAACGAATTTACTACATAATAGTTAAATTAATGCGTAAAGGATATCAATCAAATTAACCAATTTCTAGTTATCAGATAGGTACATAAAGCGAAATAAAAAAAAAAAATTACAAAATTCTTACCTCACAATTTCTTGAAGGTTCTGGTCCACTCCATGCATGAGGAGCTTTTCTATAAATTCTTTGTCCATTTATTTGAGTAAGTGTATATGACGTATTATTTTCAGTTAAAGATAATAATCTCGATGATAATTCATATTGATTCACTTCACTTGACGAGTAATGCTTAACAGGAGGCATTGTAGAGTATGTAGGGCCAATATAAACTTTTAAACTTACAACAATACCTTCGAAAATGATTCTATTCTACTACGACGCTGTGGCCCTGTTGCCTTCAAAGTTCAAATCAAATTAATTCCAAAAGAAAAAAAGGAAAGATCCTTTTCTACTGAAAATGGTGCATCGTAAAATAAACAAAATGGTGGAATAAAGACGGCCTTGAATAAAATACGTCACTAAAATTATTTATTAATTTCTCAAGGACTAATCTAGCAGTAATAGCAAACATTTCCAATTAGATTTATTATAATATAATTTTACCCGAGTAAAATTAAAACAATTTTTAATTAAAATCAGTATTTACAAAAAAAAGTGTTATATTGAAATCGGAAATAGTAATTTTGAACAAAATTGAAATTCGAGTCTGCAGTTTATGCTCTTTTGTTTTCAAAAATCCATAAGGGCATGTTTACAACTCCAACGAATGTAAAAGTAAAAAATTAATAAGCAACCAATACAAAATAAATATTTACTGCTACTGTAACAATAATAAAAATCGTTAATAAGCTCTTGTGATTGAGATACTTATCAATGATAAGCGATTCTGGTGGTTTTTGTTGCTTTTCTACTACATTGTGAACAGTATTTCTTGCCACACGATGGAATTTTATCTATTAATGTAATTTATGTCTTCAGTAATAAAACAACAACTTTAGACCGCAGCATGGTAAGGTGAAAATAAATTCGATAACTTATCTAAGGCGCCAGGTTTAGTTATGCGTATGAGCTACCTACTTTTTTACTCAATATTAATATCAATTATTATTATGTAAAATATACTCAAATAGAGTTACGCATCCTGATATTAATCTGTTTGTCAATATATACATATATATCATATCAGTGATTTTGATTTATTTTATAATCCAGCAAAAAAATCGCCAACAACACAAAAACTATGTTTGTTGATTTCATTCGCTGAGAGTTTTTCTTTGCTATTTGACTAGTGTCTAAACTCGTCATCAACTGCACTCTTAAAATATAAATTCGCCGTGTCTTTGGGTTCATTCGAATTACTTGCTGTTTAGTAAAATATAGAAGCTTTCTGAGACTTATAATTTTCATAACATTTGGGGTAATTGCGGAAAGTGCTTCCAAGGGTATTGAGCTAATATCCTCAGTTGATATGCCTGCAAGGTCAATATATTTCATCAAATATTTTATTATAATTATGCAATAATTATTAATGTACTTAACTTAATGATCCAAATATAGGAAATAGTGAAGATTTAAGGGTTCCATAATTAAAGTGAATTTAAACCTACGTAATCATACCTGAAAACTGTGGGTAAGTAATAAGACATGGATTTTTGGAATTATAACTTGTCATTGGCAACGATATCGATATGCTTTGTTCCTGGGAGTCGAGGCTAATAATGCAGACAATTACAGAATAAAAAGCTATTTCATTATAGTATTTATGAGAATTTATACTTACAAGCAAATAGTCCGTTGAGCCGACTTACAACATGGGAAGACCATTCGTATGGATGACCATACGCCTCTCGATGTATCGCTATATCATATAACGTCTAAAATATATTATTATGATCTTTAACATTCTTATTTAAAAAATAAGTGAAGTAATATCATAATAATAAATATATACCTTTGTTTGATTCACTGAACATCGGTCAAGTCTACTAAGAACATCAACATTAAGTTCTTTAAATAATCTAGGATGTATTTTCATCAAATCAACTGAAGGAAAACCGCATAGTAAGTAACCAAGTTCATTGATATGTGATCCATTCATATACCAATCATTTCCGAAGTATCGTTTGTACGCCGCAACTAAAACTCCATACTATACAAAAGTAGGGTAAGGTAGTTTTAAAATATGCAGAGAGCTTTGGAAATAAGTAAACAACATTATAAAATTAACTTGTGACACACCTTTCGATCACTAAGCTTAAGACTATGTCTCGAAAAGTATTTAAATACTGATGGGTCCCCGAAATTAACATAATATAGATCTTCTTCTGGTACAACGTCTAATAAGCTATCAAAAGCGGATAATTCTCTGCCTTGTAAAAAAGCTGCCGTTTTTCCATCTGAAAGTTATCGCAGTACTTTAGTTCCAGTATGTAGAGACTTTTATTATAAAGGCTTTATTTTAAAATGTAATATGAAATATTTAATTTACTTATATTGAATTAGTATTATACAATCAATTATTGCTTAAAGAATCCAGACTCAAATCGTGTCCTTGATAAATTACTTTATTATAATGAAGGAGGTATAAAATGCTTACCAGTTATAATATCCCATGCTAACAGAGTTCTTGAAATAGGAATTAAATGTTTTTTGGTGTAAGTTAACAAATGTAAAATAGTTTCAGCATCAAGCCGTAAGAAGGAACTCGTAGGGCCAAAAAAAATTAAATCCATTGAACTCTCTATTTTTACGCGATTGTCAAACTCATCATAAAAATCTCGATAGTCATTTGTGGCTAAAACAAATATCAGAAGCACTCTTTCGGTATTTCATAACAATGAAATCATAAACATTATAATTTGAAATTTGACTGTTACCTGTTTCACTTACAGCAATCATAGAATTTTTTTCGTCTTCGTATTCGTTACTTAGATCTTCGATTGATTTGGTATGTTCCAATGGCGTAAATCTAATAGATAATTTAATTTTACGTCTCAAAAAACTTAGGACAAAAATAATGCTATGATAAATTTGTATTTGGATATTAATGTAGTACGTATACCTACTTATCAAATTAAAACAACTTTATTATTTAGAATTCTTACTTGCAAGCATTAAGAATTATAATACAACTTTGCAATGATAGCATGCACACGATTATTCCATAGAATGTCATGATTATTCTACAGAAATATCTCAAAACACATACTCCAATTTATATTGAGTTATATACTTCAGTAACTAGCAATGTTACTTTAGTTACGGAAGATCCAGTTGGTACAGACACCATAAATAAAATTAGATTTATATTTTCAAAATCTAAAACGAAAATGTTACTTTGGCAAAGGCTAATAAAATTTGTGTGTACTACTCCTAAGTATTATTATATAGAAAGAGACCCAGAGCAGCTGTTATTTCCGGTTCTTATTGTTTCCGGTACGATAGTTAAATCCTATTTAATTCTTAAGCCTTTAAAATATAACGCTTATTATAATGAAAATTAATATTAATTTTTCTTTTACTATAATTTTTATTTAACTTAGAGGATGAAATAACGTAAATAAGAATTCTTTAGGTGATTTTTTATTGCTTTTGTCAATATTTGTCTTGTCATTTTGATGGGGATGACAGTCGAATCTTGTCGCAGGTCGCTGTTTTTGCCCGATGCCAATGCCAATTTGCTTGTCGCCAGGTCAGCCAGCAAGTGCATCGCGACGTGACACTGACAACTGACATGTTGACATCATACAAATTCATAAATTGATAAATTCTATAACCTTAATTCTACAATTTGCAGGATTTTAAAGCAATGGGAAGAATAGTAATTAAATACAAGTATAACCAAACATTGTGATCTAACTGCGTAATTATTTAAAACAACAACCTTCTCTTAAAATAAAGCTCGTGATAAATGGAAGTCTAAAGTGTAAGATTGCACATTGGTCGGTATTTTTGACAATAATTATTAATCGTATCATCAATACATTTAGAAAACAATGGGTATTTTAGAGAAAATATCCGAGATCGAAAAAGAAATTGCAAGAACTCAAAAGAACAAAGGTATATTTTATATTAATTTGAAGCCCATAACATAGTGTATTTCATCGTTATTTTATCTTGACTATTGTTGATAGTATGTAATTTATACAATAACTGGAAGACCGGGTGGACGTTATTCTGCAACATACTTTGTTTTCTAATTTAGTTCGTTACTTAAACAATAATAATAAGTACTTCATCAATATACTACAGAACACTGAGAATATATTACAAATACAATATTGCCAACTGGAAAACCAATAATACTAATAGCTTTTTTGTCATATTAGTTTTACTAACTTTAATAACAATAATATGTTTCATGTTTCCACAGCCACTGAGTATCACTTGGGTCTGCTGAAGGCCAAGCTCGCCAAATACCGCTCACAGCTTCTAGAGCCTTCTAAGAAGGGTGGTGAGAAAGGAGAGGGTTTTGATGTTCTCAAGTCTGGCGATGCTAGAGTAGCTCTTATTGGCTTCCCTTCAGTCGGTAAGGTGAGTTATTGATGATTAAATATCTTTAAGAGTTTGCAGCTAGGCAGCTTGTATCAGTCGTAAGCCATTGTTTTATTGAAGTGGATAGGTTGAATGTTAATGGTATAATTTCTTGAGCTTTTGTGGTAACAGGAGTATTTCGACACTCTCTAATCACATAATCATCAAAACAGATACATTGGATACTTTATATGTAGTCTGCCAAAATTGATGATTTGTTTTGGCATTGTATTAACTACTGACCGCATACAGTACAATGTTCTTATATGTTCTTTAGTTGTTACTAAGCATTCAGCTCACTGAAATGCAATTAGAGCCAAAATGGCACATGTGATTTAGGCTCAATAATGTGGTGATAACTTTTGCAGTGTATCTTTTTACTGAAGATTTTTCTTACACCAACCAATATTAAATACAAATCTATTCAATGTGAATGTAACAGACTATTATGGCAGCATTTTCATTATTTGTTTTTGGTTAGTAATATTTTGACATCAATGGAATGTCTATGAAACTACATACATAACAATACAGAGGTTAGTAACAGTAAACAAACTTGTTTATTTTTAAGTAAGTTTGCTTTACATGTAATGTCATCGACAATTTAATTTCCTGGCAGTTGATTACTCCACTATACAGAGAATAAGTTGTATACATTTTTGTTTGTTACTGATCACTAAAGTTGTAGAAAACATGCAGAAATTTATATACAGTTTAGCATTTACATTGCTATTAGTCTTGATGTTATCAATTTAGTCACCATCGAATTTAAAAATTACTTATTAAATTGATAAGAAATAATAAATACAAAATGATTTTGCAATGGCAATAGTGCATTTTACTATGTATCTTGTATGTATGTACATTTCAATAATACCTAATGTTTTTTACCCTAAGCATTTTAGGTTAAAAAACACATAATGGACTTTAAATTTATATAGCCTTTTAAGAATTTACTCAAGGAAATCTGATTGCAAATTTTAACAGTTAATTGACCTGTCTACATCTAAATTCCAGTCAACCCTGTTGTCAACGCTAACACACACACACTCTGAAGCGGCGAGCTACGAGTTTACCACACTGACATGTATCCCGGGAGTGATTGAGTACCGGGGAGCCAATATACAGCTGCTCGACTTGCCGGGGATCATTGAGGGTGCTGCGCAGGGGAAGGGTAGAGGGAGACAGGTAGGACTTATGTACAATTGTTTTATAGGTAAAAATTGGAAGACCTATTGTTTATGTAAAATTGTGTATGACATTATAGTGTTAGACTGAAGTTTGGTTTAAAATATTGGTTTAGTTTGAGCATGGTTTTATATTTTATTTGATTTTTATTTTATTTTATTTTGGACACAGACAACCCTATAAAACACATTATAACATTTTAGGTTATTATACATAATCGCTAACAGATTTAGCGTGCCAACAATTATTTGAAAATAATATGGTGAGTAGTGGCAAATTAATGTCATACAACTTAAGTATTGGTACTTGGTCGCTTTTTAGTAATCAGAATAGTTAGTAACTTTTTCATTGATGTTTAATAAGCATAGATACTTCTTTAATAGGTAAAACTTATGAGCTAGTGCCTCAAAACCTCCCATATAACTCACTGTATATACAATGTTCCTGTCAGGTGATAGCGGTGGCGCGCACGGCAGACCTGGTGCTGATGATGCTGGACGCCACCAAGCCGTACGTGCACCGCCAGCTGCTGGAGCGCGAGCTGGAGAGCGTCGGCATCCGGCTCAACAAGCCCAAGCCCAACATATACTTCAAGGTCACTACTACAATCTCGCTATTTGACTGTTATAACAGCCCATATAATAATATAGTTTTCATGTAAGACTGCTGTTTTAAGGAGTTTTGCTTATTTACACTCGTGTAATAGGTATCAACTAATTGTTTCTAACAAATTAAGAAGTGGGCAATCTGTCTCTTTAGTAAGCTTGTCTAAGGTGTTTGAATAAACCTCTCTTTAAGTAGAATTTATAAATAAGATACTTGTTAGTTTCTACTGTTGTTGTGACTAAGCTAAAGAAAATAAAAAGGAAGGACCTATTTTCAATTAATTTAATTCCCGAATGTTAATTAAGTATGCTAATTTGTTTAATTTACATTATAAATATTGATTTACAGATCAAAAAAGGTGGTGGACTGTCTTTCAACTCAACATGCCAGCTGACAAAAGTGGATGAGAAAATGGTGCAAATGATCCTACACGAGTATAAAATATTTAATGCTGAGGTTAGTCTTGTTTTATAATTAAATTTATACGCTTAAATTTTAACGGTCGTTAAGTGAGCTGATATCCGCAAGACGAAATAAATAATTTGAATTTTACTAACTGAATCTTCTCATTCATTCACTAACTCGCTCTCTGTCTTTTTATATCAATCCCTCTCCCTCTAAATCTTCCCTTGTCCAGTATAAAGCATTGACTAAAAAGTTTCACATCAATAATCGCAATCAGTCTCGTAACATGGTACTCCTGCGCGGCAGGTGTTGTTCCGCGAGGACTGCACGCCGGACGAGCTGATCGACGTGATCCTCGGCAACCGCGTGTACCTGCCGTGTATGTACGTCTACAACAAGATCGACCAGATCTCCATCCAGGAGGTCGATAAGATCGCGCGCCAGCCGTTCTCCGTCGTAGTCAGGTACGTGATACTAACGAACACATTGTGTACTGTAGGTAGTCCAATTTAGCTCTGCATTATTTATATAGGACTACGCTATATGTATGTATGACGCAAAATCAATTATTTCGTCCATAGCAAATACACTTGACGATTTTTTTTAAAGTTAATGCTTGACTTGATAAGTTAGGACATAGTCTGGGAGGTAATACTAAATTAGAAGCCTTCGCCTACAACCTAGAACTTAAGCCATTAGTT
Organism: Lerema accius; assembly: GCA_001278395.1. Taxonomy (NCBI): domain Eukaryota; kingdom Metazoa; phylum Arthropoda; class Insecta; order Lepidoptera; family Hesperiidae; genus Lerema; species Lerema accius. Next base: position 1,037,277 of record LGAG01000039.1, on the reverse strand, counting down.
TGGGACTGTCGGTTAACCTATTATGTTAGTACTCTTAAAAGATGATGCATATCACTGTTAGATGAGTAATACTTATTGCATGTTTGTTACAGTTGTAATATGAAACTAAATTTAGACTATCTACTGGAGACACTATGGGAGTATTTATCACTAATCCGCGTGTACACCAAGAAGCCGGGCCAGCCGCCGGACTTCGACGAGGGACTCATTTTAAGAAAGGTGAGGCGTCCTATTATACCTCTTTTCTATTACATATACGCTCATGGTTAAATTTTTATGTTACCTATGCACATTGATTGATCATCATTATAAAATGTTATAATTACATATTATAGACTTTGTTAAACTCGTATAACTCACTTTGAAACTAGTTATTATAAATTGAGATTTAATTAAATAAGGTATTGAGGTTTCCCTAATTTAACCGCGTTATCTTTAAAAATGTAATTGTGGGTATCAAATAAAAGGGATCAATTATCGCAAATTTCAAATGGAAGGCGTGATTTAGCCGTCGAGTTTTAGTTCTTGGACATATTGGTCATGTTTGCGTCGACCCTGACGACTACCGATACAAAAGTAACAACTTAATCTATACTAATATTATAAAGCTGAAGAGTTTGTTTGTTTGAAGTTTGGGCGCGCTACGTTCTCAGGAACTACTGGACCGATTTGAAAAATTATTTTAGTGTTACATAGTCCATTTACCGAGGAAACCTATAGGCTAAATAACATCACGCTATGATGAATAGGAGAGGAGCAGCAAAATAAAATATTCCAGAAACGGGAAAATTACGCGGGCGGACCCGCCGGCGACTTCTAGTTGATTATAACAGCGTCTATTGTTGTGCTACAGGGTGTGACGATCGAGCACGTGTGCCACGCGATCCACCGCACGCTGGCGGCGCAGCTGAAGTACGCGCTGGTGTGGGGCACCTCCACCAAGTACTCGCCGCAGCGCGTCGGGCTCGCGCACCGCGTGCTGGACGAGGACGTCGTGCAGCTCATCAAGAAATAACACCATTGCTGCTACAGTTACTACTGGGGGGCTAGTAGGCTAGCTGACTGACTAGCTGGCAAGCTGACTAGTAGGTTAGCCGGTTAGCTGACTTGCTAGTTGGATAGGTAGCTGATAGGTTAGCTGACTGACTACCTGTCTAGCTGACTAAATGGTCAGTTTGCTAGTTGACTGACTAGCTGACAAGCTGACTAGGGGGCTAGTAGGTTAGCTCGCTGGCTAGCTCACTAGATGGTCAGTTTGCCAGCTGACTACCTGTCTAGCTGACTAAATGGTCAGTTTGCTAGCTGACTGACTAGCTGGCAAGCTGACTAGATGGTCAGTTGGACAGCTGACTGATTAGTAGGCAAGCTGACTAGAGGGCTAGTTAGTAGGTTAGCTGACTGGCTGGCTGACTAACTAACTAAATAAGGGCCTGGATTGCTAGCTGGCTACATAGGGGTCAATGACCGCGGTTACATGACATGAAGTGTTGGTCTCCGGCAGAAGTTTCCATTTTTTTTAACGATGCTACAGGATTAGTAATATGCAAATAAGATATGGTATTTTATACTACAGATTTGCATGATCTATTAAAAGTCTAGCTGGCTAGCGGGCTACTGCGATTTTGCTACTTGAAGTTATGGCCTCAACCAAGAATTGCTTATATTTTTGGATTACTGCGAGTTTAAAAGTTATCATGGCGCTTAAAAGACTGGTCAAAGTCATATTGCTTCAAGCAGTCACTGCTGATAGTATGAAACAGACGACGTGCGCGTTCGTACGAACCTACTACTTCAAACTGCTCGCGGCGGTCGACCCGCGCGCAAACTCTTGAAGCTGCCAGCACTGAATATATGAAGCAATCTGTCTATGAGGGCAACATCCAATTGTTTTGTTTGTAACCGCTAATACTTTAGTAACAGTTTCACGGTACTCCTCTTTGCTTATACGGGGCACAAGTTGCCTCAGCGCACACTTTGAGAACCCCTGATCTAAAATAACACCGGACTTTATTGATTAGCTGTTATACATTTTATTTTTTTATTGAACTTCATGATAGAATCATCACAGGGCATTCATATATTACGTCAGCAATTTTTAGTAACTATTTCTCGGAACAAGCAACACACAGTTACGTTTTTTAGCATATGTTACAATATAAATGGCCCTTTGTACTAAAATAATAGAAAAATAAGTTATATTGGTATGCTGCTAAACATATTGATGTATTCCACGCTGCCTTATTGTATAAAAATCCATGAAAAAAATCGAAAAACCAGTGTACCATGAGTTCTATTTGAGGACCGACGAGTTTTTAATATTGCTGTTGGATAATGGCACCAATATTCACTGTTATTTTTTACATTGTACGATTTGATGCTGATGTCGTCCGATTCGGTCTTACAATGTAAAACTCTATTAGACAATAAGTTTTTGTTAAAAACAATATTTTTTGACGTTATCGTCTTTTTTTATTCATTTGAGTCTGAAAAATATCATAATATTTATTACATGAGGACGAAACTTTCAACAGGACATGTAGAAAAAAACAAGAAATAAATTTGTAGATACGATAAAAACAACGTAATAACATGTTTTTGGATTTAAAAAAAAATTAAAAGAAAATTGTCATAGGCAAAATCATACCAAGAAGAATAAAGTCATTAGATTCTTCGAAATTCTTTAAAATCCCAACAATTTAATCAATGAGACCTTTTTATTTTATAATTTGATCACATCCTGTTTAAATATCCGCTTTAGTTATATACTTTTATTCATTTCCTATCTAAATTATGAGCGTATTGTTATTATGTATTTACTTTGAAACTCTCCGGCATTAGCCTGCATACTGCATAGATCTTTTTTAAAACATATCTATTTATTTTAATACTTTAGAATTCATTTAGTACTTGATTATATTCACCATTTATCCAATACTTCCAACTTAGAAGCAGCATTCATTCTAAAATGTATATTTTAGCTGTAAAACAAAGAGTAGTAAAACAAAAAAATTTTGATTGTAAATATAACAAAATATTTGCTGGTTAAGATATTTGAAATTTAACTTAAATAAGTAAGTGGTATGCAGCTAATGCCCCCCGTCCCCATTCTTGGAGGAATTTAACTCTTGTATATACTGTAATAACTTAGAATTGTATCATTTTTAAAATAATGCATTATAGCTCATGTTAAGATTAACATTTGTTTGATTTCGACTCCCATTTCATTAAAGAAATATTTTTGGCAAAATTATGTTGTTGTAAAAGGGATGTTAATTTAGAAAATGTAAATGAAAATATGAGTCAGTTAAATTAATATATTTAGTTTTAATATAAATTTATAGTATACACAAAATGCTTACCGAAAATTCAAGATACTTATTTTTCGTAAATGCCAACACAATATTTGCTTTTAAATGATAAACACAGTTTAAAAATAAATAAGAGTAATGCAAATACTATGTTTTAAATAACAATAAAATATTTTACACCAAGTGAGAGTGCTTTGTTATACTAAGATTCACATTGACAACCAAGTTGTTTTAACATTGGCAATGAAAAAGAGGGTAGATTTATTTTATCAGTTAAAGTGCATACCATACTGACTCAGTTCGCACTGCCATATCTTGGTTTCATACATAAACAACTACACATCAACTTAACAATAATAACTGACACCAAAAGTCAAAACACTACAAAGCCCGCGAGTCCTACGCACTCAAACATTGAACCGCTTCCGCCGCTTGTATCTGCTTAGATTGGCGCTGTGCGTGATGTTCCGAATGAAGGCGGTGGTGGTGACGTCAGCGCACAAGCAAGGGCCGTAGCAGTGCTTTCAAGAGGACTCGTAACGTTCCAGCAACTCATTTTCTACGTTAGCTAAGGCCCACTTGTGTTCAGTGATCTCGAGAGCCTCCCACTCGGCCTTGAAGGCTGCTTTAGGATCTGGTGGCATCGCCATTGCCGGCCCCGACATCTGTTCTTGCATCACTTTGGATTGATCAGCCGCTGAAAATAGATTGCTTTTATGTAGTACTCGTTCATGTAAGGTATAAAGTCAAAATTGCTACATATTAGAATTTGCTTAAGTTAGCAAGTGATAATTAAGCAAAATCTACCACAGTGCTCAGATAGATGCCAAGTTTAACATGCTGACTAAGAGAGGACTGGATTTTAAGATCATTATAAAATAACCATGAAAAATTTTTTTTTTCAAAATCTTATGCAGATAATTCACTTTCAAACTACTTTATGTTATAATAATTTCTACTTGTTTAAGTTGATGTCTTGAATTAATAACAATTTAAAACAATTTTGATATATAATATGGGAGCACAGAAAACACTTGCTCGTCTGAAATTAATAAAAAAACATGTACCATTATTCTCTCCCAGCACCAGCGTATAAATGGTCCGCAGTCCAAACACGTTGAGGAAGTACCACGACGCCGAGGACACCCAGGAGGCGTCGAGACTCGCCAGCTCCACGCCACGTTGTAACATGGGCTTGAAGCGCAGAGTTAGAGGGAATGGCACTTTAGCTGCAATTTAAAAAGTGTTTTAATGGTATAGGTATAACAATAGGAACAATAAGACAAGGCGCGCTGTAGGCAGCCAGGTTGTGGCAGCCAAAACAGTCCAGGAATGGTGCCTCCTGCATATTTCCACAGACTCTCATACGTCATAATTGTATGTCTGGCTGTGTGTGCTTGTGCTTAGTCTAAGAGAGTGATTTTATTAAAACACACCTATACATTTATATGTAATTATACTCAAATACGAGTTGTCAAAACGAATACCTATATTCAAATTACATTATTTCTTTTTTAGTTTACAATACTTCAAAAATTCAAGTATTAATAGTCAATTGAACACAGGTTCCATTATCTGATCTAGAGCATAAACCACTGCTTGAACACCAAGGATTGCTAGAGAAATTACTTTTAGGAAAATGTAATTGTCATAGTAAAACATGGAAATGAAAGAAAACTCACTTGTAAGGAAACCGCTGAACATCCAATTGATCCAGCCACCAATGACAATCATCGGCAGGACATTAGTTACATTTCCTTTCAACATGTCTGTCATCATACCAGGATCTGTCATAGGATTCTGAAAGGTAACAGATACATGTTATTGTAATTTGACAATTTATACTCACAAGATAATAAATTGATATAGCCCTTATAAATGACTGAAAGAATATGCTTATAAATGACTGATATAATTATGCTTTTCACATATTCCATCATGTTTACCTGTGCATTTGAAGCTCTCTTTTGTACTTTGAAATAACCACTATCTTCATTGTTAAACCAGTGGCGACGCATGTTGAACGACTGACGAGAGATGTATTTACCATTTTCGCGAAGCAGTCGTGATCTTATCATCACTTGGCTGGATAAAAAAAAATCAGGATTCATTAGGAGATTCAAAGTAAGTTCCTTACTACAGGTAATATCTGTAACAGTTAAAATTAATAAATTTACCTGTCTTGGACTTGTAGAAGTTCAATCTTCTTCTGGGAAGACAAGATAATCGATATGTAGTGTCTCACAACTCCTACTAGGAATGTGATGATCACTATTGGTAGAAACACCCATACTCTTATATTAGGATCTAACAGTAATTCAGTCATTTGACCTAAATAATCTTAACTCAGAGCTTTACGTATAATATCTTACTAAACAGTAATTATAAATTAATTATTAAATTAAAACCTCACGAGCTGATAAAAGATTACTTTGACAGTGACAGTGACGTGTCAATTTTATAAACACACTGACATGAAGAACAGACTAATAATAACAAAGACAGTACAAAATACTCTTCGAGATGTACATTGGTCCAGTATTCTGTGTTAAGCTCATTATATTTTATTTATCTGTGATGACGTTAACATTGACAGCCAGAATATTTTGTCAATGTCAAAATTTTCAAACTCAAATTTGAAAATTCTGTTCTGCAAAGTTTTCAATAAATATAATAAAATAATTTATTATTTAATTACAATAAATCAAAAATTCGAGCTATATTTTTCACTATGCTTAAAAAAATGCCTCGCAATACGGCAAAGAACGCATTAAGTACTGATACTTCTCTCGTGAATCCTGTAGAACCGGAAAAAAAAGAAGCACCGAACTTAAGCATGTTTAAGTTTGAAAAGAAACCTCACATCAAAATAGAGTTTGAGAAGGACTCTCCGGAAAAAGATAATGAGGTTAGTTATTATCACTCGTTCTCAATGTTGCTTAACTTTGAAGTTTATTATTCTTGAAAAAAGTATGACTTTTTATTTATAACAAAACATTTTTCTCTAGGAATCGAAAGGACTATGGGAACCAGCCAACTGGAGGGAATTTCTTATCAACCTAAGAAATATGAGGTCAAATAATGATGCCCCAGTTGATTCCATGGGCTGTCATAAGGCTATGGATGAAAATGCACCTCCAAAGGTAAATATACATCTCCCTATTTTCCCTACTTCCTGTACATTCATGTACAAGAAATCCTCAGTTATTGTTTACTTTTGTTAATAAGTGTCAACCTTTATTAACTAAAAATCTTTATTTTTAGGTAATGCGGTATCAAAGTTTAATTGCTCTCATGCTGTCTAGCCAAACCAAGGATCAGGTGACATTTGCAGCTATGGAACGGCTCAGAAAAAGAGGGTTGACAGTTGATAATGTATTAAGCCTAAGTGATGAAGAATTAGGGAAACTAATATTTCCTGTGGGGTTCTGGAAGGTAGGAAAATTTACTAGATTTTTTAAAAAGACTGGGTGCTTAGTTCTGTAATATATAATTATGCTTTTATTTCAGACCAAAGTGAAATATATAAAGAAAACAACTCAAACCCTAAAGGAGCAATATGATGGAGACATTCCAGATTCAGTAGACAAGCTATGTAAGCTTACAGGAGTTGGCCCAAAAATGGCTCATATTTGCATGCAAGTGGCGTGGAATAAAACCACTGGAATTGGTAAGACAATAAAAATGCTTATTCCTTTATTTAATTTGCTTATAAAGCATGAATAAGTAAGAATCAAATTTTTAAATGTTTTATTACAGGTGTAGATACACATGTTCACAGAATAAGCAACAGAATTGGCTGGGTGAAAAAACCTACTACAACTCCTGAAGATACACGCAAAGCTCTGCAATCTTGGCTACCTTATGATCTGTGGAGTGAAGTAAATCACCTCATGGTGGGTTTCGGACAAACTATCTGTCAACCAGTAAATCCTATGTGCCATGAATGTCTTAATAATGATATTTGTCCATCCAGTGGCAAAGTAGGTAAAAACTCTCCAAACAAAAAGTCTCCGTTAAAACAAACTGTGGCAGAAGGAATCAAACAGGAGTTTTCATCACCTGATAAAGTTGTGTCCCTTTTAAAGCAAATAGTGACCCCTGAAAAGGAACTTAAATCTATACCTTCAGTACCAGCAAAAGACCAGTCTACTATTGCAAATGATCATCCACCTCCAACAAGGAAACGCAAAGTTACTCCAAAAAAGGGTCTTGATACAGTACCTCCAATTGTAGATATTCCAAAATTAGAAACAGAATTATCTATTCCCATATCTAAAGATAGTAAAAAGGTGTCTCCTAAAACAGTGAATAAGGTAGAAAAGTTGGATATTACAGCGATAGAGTCAAAAGATACACTTGGGTTGGAGAGGAATGATAACACAACTAAATCTCGTAAAAAACATACAGAGGTCAAAACAGAAACTATTATTAATACAGGTAATGCTGTGCTAAAAAAGTCACCAAATAAAAGAAAGGCTATTGAGGAAATTAGTGAACCTACAAATGATGATCAAGATGTTGCTTTAACAAGAAAAACCAGATCCAATAAAGAATCTGGTGATACTAAATCTTCCAAACCAAAAAATTTAGAAGCCAGTGCTACTCAGAGAAAAAGAAAATCTCCCAGAAATAAATCTTAAAATCTATTCTAAATTTACAATGTTTTATAATCATCATTAGAAAGGTTATAAGCGGACAGTGATAGATACTGTAAATCTGACAATGTTTTAATGTTAATATTTTTTTGCTGTTTTTTATACAAAGTACTAGATATGCTTTCAGGTAAAGTCATCTAGCATTGAATGATTCTAAGTTATTACTATAAATCCCTATAAATAATGTTGGCTAAGAGCTGATTTATTTAGAAAAACAATTCTACCTCATTTTTGTATTAAACTTTTTTATTAAAGGGAACTAAATTCTGAAACGGTAATATTTATTTATGTTTCTTCCTCCCAATTTTCTTTTTTGTCTTATCTTTTCTTTTATCAGATTTAGCATTATGTCCTTTTTTCTGTATTGATTTTTTCTTATTCTGGACTCTATCCAACTTACTCTTCATTTGAAACACTTTGCTTTTTTGTATTTTCTTTGTTGCTTGTTTCTTTAGCATTCTTTTGACTTCTTTTTTCGTTTTGAGTTTATTTTCTTCACTTTTTTCTTCAGATTCAGATTCCTCTGCTTCATTTTCCTCTTTCAAATCCATTCCAGTGATTTCTTTTGATAGTCCATTCTCCTTTTTCTTTATAATCACATCTTTTTTTGTCTCTTTTGGTTTATTTTCACCTATAACTAAATCCTTTTCTTGAAGAGTGTCTGAAGATAATTCGACAATTTTCACATTAACATCTTCATCCTCATACTCATCTTGCAGCAACTGTTCTAGGTCTGGTATTGGACGACTTGACACAACAAGTTTTTTATATGATTCTTTATTCTGCAAAGGAATATAAATAATAATATTGAATGAACTTAATGTAATAATTAAAATACAAAAAAAAAATCTACATTATACAGAATAAATTACCTACCTCTTGTTTTATTCGCTTTTTTTCTTCTTTAAGCATACGTTGCAACTCTTCTTGAGCCTTCTTTTTTCTTTCCAATTTCCTTTTTCGGAACCCACATAAAAAGTCTCTGTAACGAAAAGACCTGGTTTTAAGTTCAGTCCGCTAATGATACATAATACTCGATAGTAGGTAACTGGTATTACTTCCGCTTAGCCTCGTCAAAAACCAAGCTAATCTTTTTCTTTCTATCCGAATTTTTATTTTTCCTTTTTCCCATTTTTATATAATTTGTGTGCTCTACTTCAATTCAAAATAAACACATTTCTAACCTCAACTTTTAGTCAATTGAACAGACAAAGACAGACAATTGAATCAACCACAAAGTTCTTTTTTTTTTCGTTTTAATTACAGACTATGATAGAAATTATAATTTTAAGCACAGATTACGCTAAAATGGTTCGTCTCTTGACTGTCTCAGGTTGAACCAGGGGTATGCAACTCAATTATTTTGAATCTGTGCAAAAGCGAATTGTCAAAAGCAGCGACGTCTGGTGAAAAGTGCCGAAACTAAATTTGTTACTAACTTCGTAGGACTATAGTGTTCTGTTCTAACTTCATGTTGTTCATAATGGTGTCGATGACAGTTTGTTCAAGTCAACTACTTCAACTAGTCAAGTCAAGTCTGTTCCAATCTTTGGTAACGTTCGGATGTTGTTTTCGTCTGTAAACCACAACCCTCCTTGTAGCAGTTTTTAATAATCGTTTTGTTGTGTTAAATTTGTTTAAAGTTTTATTTTAAGTTGTTAAGTTTTATTTTGATATAAAAGAATTACTTTTGACGTTCAACTTCCAGTTGTAACAAGATATATGTTGTTTCTTAGAAATAGTTATTACCGATGTAGTTAAAGCGTTTT
>LGAG01000039.1:979105-998420 GCA_001278395.1 Lerema accius | reverse complement strand
AGAATGGAAAGACGAAGGCCTTCAAGGCGATCAAGCAACTTATCGCCAACCATCGGTTAATATTGTCCGGGACGCCCATACAGGTGAGGAATGATTTAATGCATTTAAATGTACCTGTTTTTTTTTTGTAATATTGACTATTGTTATATGTATTTTATAAAGCGGATGATATGAGGTATTGTCTATAGAGACTAGGAAATTTATTGTAATGACATAAAAAAAAAATATTTTTTATAGTGCTATTTCATATATTGTAAATGTTTACTTGCGTTAGTGAGTTACTAAGACGAAACAAATTATTTTGATTTGAATTTATAAAATGTTGAATAGAAATCTTTAATGTCCAGTATCTTGTAGGTAGCATAAAGTTATCTGATCCTCACACTACTAGTTACTACTATTACTGATGCCTCCATGTGATAGAACAACGTGCTGGAGCTGTGGTCGCTGTTCGACTTCCTGATGCCGGGCTTGCTGGGCACGGAGCGGCAGTTCACGGCGCGCTACTCGCGGCCCATCCTCGCCGCGCGCGACGTGAAGGCCACGCCGCACCAGCTGCAGGCCGGCGCGCTCGCCTGCGAGGCGCTGCATCGACAGGTGTGATAGACTATACTACTACTGTTCTACACCAGTTATTAATAGTAATACAATTCAATCGATATAGGAGAAGTCGGTAGCTGTTTGCTTTACTAATATTGTACTACACGACTAGTAGTACACTGGTACTACCGAATACAATGCAATCGATATAGGATAAGTCGGTAACTAAACGCGCTTAGTGTAGACGTCTTCTTTACCAGAGGAGTAGATCTGACTTAAGCCCTTGTTAAACAGATTGCGAACAGTTTTACAATCTAAAAGTTACTTATAATATTTAGTTTTTTTTTTAAAGCATGCATGAGTCAACCGTCAGACAACTCGTCGTGTTCCAGCTGAAAACTTTAAGCTAGTTTTTTTTTTATGTTTTTAGTAAGAATAAAAGATTTTAATTAGTTAACCAATGTATGTATGTGTGTCAGGTTCTGCCGTTCCTCCTGCGGCGCGTGAAGGAGGACGTGCTGCGCGAGCTGCCGCCCAAGATGACGCAGGACTACTACTGCGAGCTCAGCCCGCTGCAGCGCCGCCTCTACGAACACTTCTCGCGCGACCACCTGCCGCACGACCACACGCACGTCTTCCAGGTATAACACACACACAAATACTACGCTACACACTACTACATACTAAGTTACGCTACGCTATGCTACACTTACGCTACCTTAAAATGAATTGTATTTAAAAGTAAATTGTGTTGTTTAAGTTAAGTTGTCACTTTACCCGCCCAATTCAATGCGCGAACAGTTCGGAATCAATCAAGTCTTCGGTTCAAGTTTCGCTTTACCGCAATCTTCGATGGACAAAAGCTCTTAAATTTCAACAATTTATTAAACGAAATCTTACGCAACGTCCACAGGCGCTGTACTACCTGCAGAACGTGTGCAACCACCCGAAGCTGGTGCTGACGGCGGAGCACCCCGAGGCGGAGCGCGTGGCGCGCCTGCTCGCCGCGCAGCGCTCCTCGCTCGACGACATCGAGCACGCCGCCAAGCTGCCCGCGCTCAAGTGAGATTCAACTTTAATATAATAGGCATTAGGTTGAATTTTGAATGGCTATTTATACATAGTGACTATCAGTCGAATGAACTAGCTTTATCAACTTAATTCTAGTAGTTCATTGCTCACTCTGTTTGATCCTAGATCGTTCTCTCATTTTTCCTTTACTTGCAATTACTAGAAGCGTGCCAATATTATTATGAATTTTCAACGTAGATCTTTGCAAACAGTTGTTAAATTTCCCAACGATATTTATGTCTATAAAATGAATTAACAATGAGCTAGTCGTAAAATGAACCGTGATTCGTGAACCATTATAATTAAAACGCAATTTTTCGATATTTCCAGACAACTACTCCTAGACTGCGGCATCGGCACGTCACCCGACACGGACTCTTCCACCGTGCCCGTGGTATCACAGCACCGCGCGCTCGTGTTCTGCCAGCTAAAGAAGATGCTGGACATAGTGGAGCGCGACCTGCTGCGGCGCCACCTGCCGGCCGTGTCGTACTTGCGGCTCGACGGCGCGGTGCCGCCGCAGCAGCGACACGCCATCGTCACGCGGTTCAACACTGACGTCTCGATCGATCTGCTGCTGCTCACCACTGCGGTACGTTTGGAGGGGATAGTCTATCAAATCTCGCGTTACTAGGGCATTGATATTCCAATATGTAACACAGCTTTATGTAATCCCACAAGTAAGATTATTATTTTTGAACATCTAATTGAGAAGCGCTCGTATTCGTTTGGCTTGCGTCGAGCCTAACTAATGAATGGAGTATAGTAACTGCGGGGTCGGACAGAAAATTTATGGGTCACCTTTAGTAACGATATCTTATGCGCTTGTATTTGTTGTACGTCTTTGTTATTATGTAATTTGTCGAGCTAGTTTATTCGTTTATGGCTTGCATGACCTTTCAATAATCCGCGCTGATGTTACTTAGGGGAATATACTGGGCGTCCTCATTTATGAGAGACCTGCGGTTGAAAGTGGACCATTAATGGATTGCGACTACCACATAAATATTCAAGAACTCGAAAAATAGCAAGTAATCTATATATAAAGATGTAACTGATATCAATAGGTGGGCGGCCTCGGTCTGAATCTAACCGGTGCGGACACGGTGATCTTTGTGGAGCACGACTGGAACCCCATGAAGGATCTGCAGGCCATGGACCGCGCGCACCGCATCGGACAGAAACGAGCCGTCAACGTTTACCGGCTCATCACTAGAGATACCCTCGAGGAGAAGATTATGGGGTGAGCTTTGAATTTATACTTTTAGTAGCTAAAGTAAGCCAATATTCTGTTATACAGGATAGCGGCCCTGCCAATTTTAAACCTTTTGGAGATTTTTTCTTACAATTTTCTCTTAATGCTCTGTTATACAAAACTACTGGCTTCTCTACCCACTGGTGTAATCTGTTAGTCTGACAATGTAATGTCATGGTTACATAGCTGTTTCATTAATTTTTGATGATCATCATATACCATCAGAATTCTATTCCTTTTTAGCTGTCATATACGATTGCTATAACAATACGTTATTGTTCATTCAGGTTACAAAAGTTCAAGTTGATGACCGCAAACACGGTGATAAGCAGCGAGAACGCCGCCATGGAGACGATGGGCACCGACCAGCTGCTCGACCTGTTCACGCTGTCGGGCACCGGTCCGGGGGGCTCCGGGGGTCCCGGGGGCTCCGGAGGCCCCGGCAAGTCCGTGCTCGAGACCCTACCCGAGCTGTGGGATGACAAACAGTACGAGGAAGAGTACGATATCTCCAACTTTATAAAGAGCTTGAATACTATAAAAGAGTGAATCTGGTGGCATGGGTACTTGAGTACTATCGGATTTTTTGTAAGGCCTGAATTCCTCGTACGCTGATGTTCATCGTGAAAGCAGCGGCCGTCAATTGTGAATTGTGGATGTCCATATTGTGTTATAGTGACGTAGTATCGCATGCGTCGCCGACATCATCTAAACGCGGTCGCGGTCGGTATGTGTCAGACTCAGTGAGCAATTTTAACACACGACCGATGAAAGTGACGGACATTAACGTAAATGCAGGCTTCAGTGTGGGCCCGTCCCAATTAGACAATAGTAATTATGCCGTGATACAACGGTAGTGGATCGTGATACCACGTTCGTCTTTAACTTTCCAATAGCTCAAACTCGTGTGACCAACATGCTCTTTGTTTCTCGCGCAAACGGACTATGCAAGTAAAAGTGCACATGATTTCATACCCACAGACAATGAGAGATTATGATGATAACTTTATGAATATGGATCCAATTTGTGAACATTGTGTTTTAACCAACTTGTCAATCAATGACAGATGTATGTGTGACGAGCAAGTTGTGAGCTGCTATAATATTGGGCAAGCACAAGAGTGCAAGCACAGTGCTTATTGTGTTTAAATTATTGATATTGCCAAATACGCATGTTTGAAAGTCAATTATAGTGAAAATTTGTGTCGCTTAAGTTACAATTAGATTAATGAATTTGGTACCAGATTTTAATATTAAAGTTTAAAATAATGGCTTTAGATTTTAATTAGATTGCATTTTGCCTTTCTATATATTGAATTTGAATGGCATCATGCCATCACCATAAAAAAATTCATCAATTTAACAAAGAATTCTGTTTAAACGTATAACTAGCTGTTAAAGATCAATGATTGTGAAATTTTATTTAAAGTGTCAATTTATAGTAGAAAAATGTGAATAAACTTAACATAACCCTGCCGTTGAGTAGTTTTTTAAATAAACTAAATTTGATGTTTGATGTGCAAAATATATGTGAAGTAATCTCGAATATTATTATTATGCCAATTATAGTAGCACTTGTAAGCGGCAGGGTTTTATATTGATTTAGACATTGTAGAACTGTAGGCTTTGTTAGATCGTAAACATTAATAAATTTACGAGATAATGAGGAAATTAAAAAATATGCCATAGAGACTAAGATTTTTTCTATTAACAACAATATGATATGTTGCTGTTATATTGTTAAAACTGCACCCAGATTTAGTATGCAGATTGTTTGTGTTATAGATTTGATGTCGGAATTTTCTTGTAGTATTGTTTCTATAAAATAGTCATCATGAAATACAAATTTTTGTTTGTCATCAACTGTTAAAAAATCAGTGGTTGATTGCTGTAGATAAAGACGTGAATGTTCCTGCTGGAGAGACCTAATTTAGTTTATGTAACCAAACCAAAATAAAAGATTTTCTCTTTGACTACTACTTGGTGTGTTCTCGCCATTTGGCAATTATTATCAATTATTAGTTTTTGTTGTAACATTAGACTATATTTATTTACTATTACTAATATTTTCGTTGTTAAAATTTAATTCAATTCTCAGTTATTTGCGTAATTATAAGGCTTATGTAATAGATACCTCAATATTTTCATTTGTAACGATTTTAGTGATGTAATTTATTGCTTAGCATTGTTAAGAACAAAGTCATATTATATAGTCATTTTATATTATAGGAAGGGTCAGCAATGCAGTTGTATTAATATGTTTTTGATATTTTGTACCTGTTCTGTTGAAGTGTTGGGGAAATAGTTACAGCTCAGCTGAGTCTCAAATGTGGGGTTGTATTTTAGTAAGTAAACACTAATTGTTGTTCTGTGTATGATAATCGTAATTGTGTGTTTATGTTACACCTGCTTTATCCTCATTTCACTTTGTGTGTGTGTTTGTGTATTATGTGAGATCCCACATCTCCCCTACACATTCAATCTCGTACTGGTGACATCACATAGTTTCTTTGTGTGTAATAACTAAGTTGTTCGAAATATATTCTTTCTTGAATAAAATTACAAATCTGAATAGCTTTGTGTGTTTTATTTCTAATACAGCCTTGAACATCTCAAAAGTGACGTTTATCCACTATAGTCTTAAGTAAGCTCAATGCAAATAAAACTTATTCTGTTAATAAAGTTAATGATAGTCTTCTGAGGACCTACGCTATAGAAGTGGTAAAATGTCGAGAAGGAATTTTGGACCAAATAATTTATTATTTACTGAAAAAAATTGTGATGGATAAATGAACCTCTGCTCTAAAGGAAGTGCAAGCAAACCAATGTGCTGAGAACACCAAGCCAGATGTTTTCTAATATCAGTTATATGATGATGTCCAACCGCTGCATTCTCAAAGAAAGTGAAATATTATTCAATGGCAATTCATTTCAATTAATATCCAGTTATTAGAAAGCATTTAGAAATTGGACATAAAGGAATAAAAAAAGGCAAGGAATTACCCTACCTACGTAGTATGAAATTAAACTCTCTTGAGAACTAATGGAAGTATGAAAGCGATATATTCTACAGTGGATTCAAGCACTTAGGTTTACTAACCTTGTTGTGCTTTAAATTTTTTACCATGATTCTTCTGCTTATGTACGGTTTACTTTTACCTTTTTTTTTTAAATAATTATAATTAACCTAGATACCGGTATATTGATACCGGTAAATAAAGGTATATACCTCTATTTTGTACGGAACAATTTACAACATTAAAACCGATTATGTATTTTGATTTGTAGTAATAGATTTTCCAGTAAAGATAAATATTTATTTACTCAAAAAAACTTAAATACCAAATTACATTACCATCGCTACAATGTTATTGTACTCTATGGTGCGTATAATGAGTAGGTAAGTAATTTAGTTTACAGGTATATTGCCAGATGGCGGTAAAGGGCATCAACACCATGGCGAACGCGACGTCGACCGTGTGTGTATGAATTTTGTTTTCGACCGAAAACTGACGGTTATTGTTTGTTTATAAGTGAAAAGACTTAACGATAAGTAACTTCGAGTGTGCACACAATAACAAGAATACGGGTTCTTTGTCGAAAAATAAAAGTTTTGTGAGCAAAGTTATAACGAACTCTGGGATCAGTTCAGACTTTAGGTGTCAACGAGGTAAGAAACCGAAGCTTATTTCAAGATTACGACGCCTGTAATTAACGCTTTTCGCGGCAAAGCATGTTTTTACGCTTTCAACTGTGTTATTTATTCAAATCTAGTTCAGTCAGTGTCTCATCCAACTTGGGTAATAGTTATAAATAATTCTCTGAAAGGTTATGTCTTGTCTTTCTGAATATTGTAGAGATATCCACAGAGTAAAGATTGTTTTAGAGTTGAGTTCTGCGTGTGTAACTTGTGGAGGGCCTTTTTGACCGCATGTTTACTAACATTATTTTGTGGTCACCCATTGACCTAGAGAATGTTTAGGAATAGAAAATTAGGACAAATGCCTAATAATAAAAGAGTTGTACAACATAGTTATACTTATTTCTTTTACTTTGGAAGTGATTTTTTCTGTTGTTTAAAAGAAGGAACTTTTGAGTTTTGAAGTTTTAGTACTATTTATTAAAAATGAGTCCTATATCAATATTCATTATGAATTCTTGTATTCAAGTAATGTGAAGAGCTGAGCAATTTATAAGTAATTTTTTTTTATTATGGACCTATGAATTACCTAATTCTTAACATTGAGGGTCTTTGAAAGCAAGTAAGATTAAACTGGTTAACATTAATTTTAAATTTTTCATACATATCTATTTGTATTTTATCTATATCTATTTAACTGAGGCTACATGAATCTATAAAGAAAAATATTAAATACATTCTTGCCATAGGGGATATATTTATGTTATTTCTATTACATAAAATCATTATTTTCCACTATTTCTACAATTTAAAATAATTGTGTCAATATTACTGAACAAGAGAAATTAATTCTAAAAAATATATGATCATTACTATACCCTATATTAAGTGTGATGGCATATAGATATTTGTGAAATTCATCATATTTTTTCGATATATCATCGTCTATAAATTAGGTTTAATTAGTAATGCCATAATAAAAATAAACAGAACCCGAGATTAAATTCCATATCTTTTTGCACAGCTACACAACTGTAATGAACCTGTTTAATCTATAAAAATTAACCACACAATTTGGTCGACTAAAATCTTACATTCAATTTCCATAGCGTTGCCTTGATATAAAATAAGTTATGTAACAAACAAGCAATTATAGTATTGACTTAATTCAGATTATACATTTTTCAGGTTTTAAATAAATGAAATTGTTTATTAAACATTTTAACTTTAATTATGAAATTTAAAAAAGTAAATTTATTGCTTTCAAAAAATGCATTGCAATGTCAGTATTTTTTCATTTGAAATCCCATACTCACTGTTGTAGCATTACACCTCTACAGTATAATTTTGTAACAATGAGTATTTGGGATGTATGAATCTGTTAAAACAATATGTATGACTAAAAAGATGAGATAGACTTGGGAATTTTACATATTTTAATTAAATTATTTAACTTTTGCAACGCTGACAATTAGCCTTAAAACTATCAAACAAATATAACTTACAAATTTAAAACGAAATAATGCAAAATAATAGTTTAAATTTAAGCAAAACTATCGAAAATAATTAATTACATAACAAACAACCAGACAATATCCAATGTCAAAGCCCCAAGAGTAAAACAAAGGCTGTATCCCCGAACAATAAAAAGACAGATGCGTGATCAAACCCTCTCTTTATATGTACGTTTTTTTAAAAAGAGGTTTGCAACAATCAATTCCCTTTGTGCGCGACATCAATGGGAGCGGTTGGTGTGTACCTATCCTTTGATCCCGCCGCCCTCTGAAGATGCGACAGTGCGCTAATACCGCCCTCGCGGCCCCAAACGACGTAAGCGACAAGCTTGTTTATACGCGAAAAGGTTTTGTTGCGTGGACATCGTGTTTTTGATTTTGATAACGAGTTTAGTATGTTTGATAAAAAATACCGTAATTTAATATTTTTTAAGTAATTAGTTGTGTCATGTCACATTAGTCTTTAATTAAATTATAATGATTGGTTATTTCAGTAATTATTTGGAATGGGATCAGTGAAGAAATATATTACAGATTTTTTTTTATTGACACTTACAACAATTGATATTTTAAATTTGTGTTTGCTTAACTACGGAATTTATTGCCGTTACTACAAAAGTGACACTAGAACATAGTTCCCTTTTTTCATGTAATTATAATCGTACGTAGAAATATTAATAAAGAAACGTAAAAATTATAATACGTGTTGCTCAACAGTGCAAAATCTTAAAGAATTAATAAAAACCTGATATTAATTACAGAACATTAAACAGTCGTCGCTTACGACCTTTCGATACTGAGTAATATGGAGTCGTATTACTAAAGGGGACGATCACAGAGCTTTGTCGTCTAAGTGGGACTTACTGTCCTGCAGATTGACTTGCCAACGAGAAAGTTACATTTAATATACCTATTGTTCTGTCTGTAATTATCATACACATTACGAAAAATTACCCCTAAAACCACTTGTTTTATTATTTAGCGACTATATACCTTAGTTTCTGTCTGCTAGTAACGATATTAATAAAATAAGGATAGTATCCGATTTAGTATTCTAAACATTTCTGGTTCTATCCCATCAAATATATTTTTCAACCAACATAATATAAAAAAAATATCAGTAGAACTGTTATTACAACAACAGAAATACGCGATAAAAAACTGCAACAGTTTATAACAGATCAAAACAAAGAGAACTGAACAAAATAAAATTAAATACTAAACATAAAATATATTTAATGTTGAAAATGTTTTTCAATCATTCAAATGGACACACGCAGTCTGGAATATTTAAAATATTAAATGAATATTTGAGTTAAAACTAAAAACGTTCAGCTTAAACGTATCCAATACGGTTTTCCCATCCAATCATGTAACATGAAAGTTGGTGCGGACTCGATATGCGGGCACCCTCTCGTAATTTATCAAGTTTTCAAACTCTTTCCTCGCTTTTAGGTAAACATAAAGTTTAGGCGCAACTAATGCGTTTTCTGAACTAAAAACTTGTAATATGTAACATACTATTACTAAAATATACTTATAAAACGATAGATTAAGTAATGAGTTTCATAAATACTACATGACTCTTCAGTCAACCATAGTTATTAAACAGAGTAGTAGAGGTAATTGGAGTCACATGCCTATTGGTTAGATCAAACAGGATCGCTTTACGTTGCTATAGCGATGGCGCCCAACCTGGGCCCTCCCTAATTGACGACACAATTAATGGGCACCTGGTCTGTTGCTAATCGACCGATAGAATTAAATGAACGGACTGCACTAATTGCCATGCAAGACAAAGAGGCAAACACTCGCCTTTGAGACCGATGTCTAGTGTCACTTGAGACGCAGGCCTGTATCGCGACGAAGCTCGATGCTCCTTCACAAACGATATTGAAACCCCATGTTGACCAGTTTACATTGGACGCTTCCGAAATTTGCAAGCCGAGGAGTTCCTTTGACTGCACTTTAATGTTAGTAGATGTGTTGATGTCATCCTCAGTCGGCTGCAAGCTATATTTTACATTTATTTTTTATCTTGTTCTTACTTATAAATTAAAATAAAATAGGTGTTTTTCAATGTAACTTATAGCTTTATTGCTGTGTAATTTATTTCAGCGTTTAATATCATAAATTTTTAGTGTGATAAGCAAACCTAGAAGAAAGAAAAGCGTCGTACATTCTTTTAAGTTGTTATAAATAATAGAACTGAGTACATCGATACATCAATCATCCTCGGCTCTTTGGAGAAGAGTACTCGACAGTCGGATCGGACCAGTGGCCGATAAACGGCATCTTGCCGACGATAGTCTGCGTCAGTCCGTTAGAATTGTTAGCATTGTTGTCTCAATATGAGCACCCTTGTTTGCTGCCACTGCCAGTTGACGTGCACTGAGGTATAACATTGCAGGAATTGTTTCTACTTCCATCTCCAATTTAGCAACTATTTGCACTATTTGGCAATTTATTTTCATCGATTAGTTTAGTACCGAACGTATATTCGGGTATAAGTAAAACTGATTTTTAATTTCTACCTCAATGAGGCAATTGGTGTGAGTGTGATTGACTTTAAATTAACTTTTGAAATAAAATAATGTCGCAAGCCCTTTGCGGCATTTACGGCAGTGTTTTGTTTAGTTCGTTAGCCACCTCAGTGCAGAAAGCTATCTAATAGGTGGCGAGGCGTGCACTCGTTTGGCGTACTTGAGCGTATCGTTACGTGGTGTCGGAGAGGCCCGCGGGCGCGGCGATAACGAGCCACTCCAGGGCGACACCAGCCGCATTCGCCACTCGCCAACACCATACCAGCGACTCCCGATACTGCGTGCTTCTGCCTATAAACATCTTACGTACATCGTACGGTTGATTTTAAGACCCAAGTTGGGCGCCAAAATGCATTAAATTATCTGAATAACTGATTTATTAACCCAAAAAGCCGATAGATCGACGAACAAAGATCATGGAATAAGGATATTTTGTTATTTTCAATTAGTTCCATTGGTTATTTTTACTTAACATTACTTTTGACTCTTAAGACACATCACCACAGTATCCTAAAGTTGATGAAAACATGTCATATTTATTTAGGTTTTCTAGATAAAAAACGAAATTTGTAATTCTTACATTAATTTTGAATTTTTCCATGTTAAGCTAATAAGGTTTCCATATTCAACACAAGATAGGCTTAAAGAAAATAACAAAACTTGTTTGCTGAAAGTAGCTCAGGCCCTTGTCTTTGTAACGTAGTCAAAAGCTAGCAATTACTTCATCTTTTGACATAGAATGCTGACCAGCAAGCACCAAGCGCTACACAATAGCTTGCATCGTATTTTTTTTGGCAAACTACTAACAGAATGCCGCGACACGAGAAGAATTGACGCTTAGCGTGCGCTGAATTTCAGAGCCCGGCGTCAATGGGGATTCTCCGACCGTCACCCAGAGCTAGGAATGTCTAGGAGTGAC
Source organism: Lerema accius (assembly GCA_001278395.1). Classification (NCBI taxonomy): domain Eukaryota; kingdom Metazoa; phylum Arthropoda; class Insecta; order Lepidoptera; family Hesperiidae; genus Lerema; species Lerema accius. The sequence goes on along the minus strand of LGAG01000039.1, from coordinate 986,938 downwards.
TTTTTAATTATTTCACTTTGTAACAAAATAAATATTATCTTTTAATTTTCTCTAATTTTAATTCACAAAAAAAAAGTTTTGCAGCGGATGGTCCAGTCTTAGTAATTTGAAAGATATTCCAAATTAAAACATCTTTTTCTGGTTGGCTTTGGCTACTCGGTGTTATTAACGTCGTAATGTCAACAGAAGTATCAAAGCTAACCACTTTAGTGTAGAAACTAAATATAATATATGTTCAGTTATTTTGTGGACGCGGTCGGAGAATTCTCTGTGATTTTAAATAAATTCCCTTTACAACTTTTTTCGCGTCTTTTGACGTGGAGCTATTTCGGATTATCTCTGATGGTTTCAAAGAGGTTTTTTGGAATTTACAGTTTTCGGCTTTGATCATGTCAGTCTTTTCCTGCCATAATGATGTTCCTAAAAATGGGGTACTTGTAATTAGTTTTATGGTAAATATGTATGTATTTCTTATTCAGTAGTTATCACCACCTTTAAAAAGCCTACGTATTACACCTATCTAAGAAAAATGTTGCGATACGTAAGTTAGAATTTTAGAAATTTATTTAAGTCCAGAGATTGCTCTACCTTGATTTTAATATATTTGATATTGGCTTTTGCAGGGTATAGAGATTTTTTTAGTATTGCTAGATAAAAAAAAACATAAAAGAGTTTAGTTTCTAGAATAAGAGATGGTTCCGATGATGCTTGTCTATGGCCATAGGTTGGGCTAGTCGACAGTTTTTCTGTCCAACAAGCCCTTATGATGGCGAAGCAATTACAAGTTAAATGTACGTTTCAGAGATAAAAGATAGGTCACATTGACGAGGTCGACAAAGTTGCGCAGCGGGAAGTTTGTTTAATATTCGGGTAAATTAATCACTCTGTAAATCGACATGGCGGACAAAAACTGACAAAGCGAGAGGAAGACTGGCCGGCCGGTAGGAACCGGAGCCATTGATTAATTGGTATCAGTAGTAGAGAGTAGTGACGCGGTAAGGGTGGCGTGGTACGGTTGGCGGCCCGAACGCACCGTGAAAACGTAAGGAGGTACTCACACTGTTGCACTTATTTAAACTTGAAAGATTGGTCTGGTGTCAAAAGAAAATATAATTATTGTGTTGGTTTGGAATCAAGTTCGATGAATGTCCTGAATTAAGAGGTATCCATAACGAATTTGTGTAGTGTATATTAAAATTGATTATACTTCATAATGTCTATATTACAAAGTTTTCAAAACATCTTAATCAAAATTACAAATACGCTTTAAGCATTCAAATTGATTTATCACAAATTAAAAACTTGTCCCACGTATAATAACGCAGTCTATGTGATACGGCGCTTAGTAACTCGCGGGTTGATGGCGTAGAGGGGTGTGGGAGTGTCGGCTCGGTCAAAGGGCCCTTTGATGTTTGCCGCCGGCTTAATGCACCGCCCGCGGGCCCCGCTCCGCTCATCATTAGCAATTTCCCTGTAAGTTGTTATCTTTACCGCTATTTATTTGTACAATTTCACGGACGAAACGAAGTCTTACACCTCTGGCTGGGTTACGCTTTCAAAGTCGTTTGAGGTGTACATTTTTTTTCGGTAACACTTAATTAGCTTCGCCAAGTGATTAGGTACAGAATATAAAGTAATTGCTGCTATTGACTGGGACGCATGAGTTGTATTGAGGCTGTCAGGCAATTTGTATTATCAATTGAAAGAATCGCCTGGTATTTATATTCCTTAATCATTCTCGTAAACCAAATATTGTTACTACATTAATATGAGATCATTAATAACGCTGACCAATATGCTAAATAAATTAAAATAATGTGTAATATCGCCAAGAAATCAGATGTATCTAGTGCACAAAGATACAGCGTCCAAAAACAAAATCTTAGACAAATCCCAGCCCAGCTCCCTTACGGTGGAAAAAGGGAAAGCACTGTCTATTTAAAGAATGCCTTTGTTTTAAAAAGGTAAAGAATTAAAAGAGGTAGCTTGTATCTCAGTTTTGTTCATTGTTCCCGCTGCTTCCTAAGAAACTTGATAAAGGCTCCGGTGAATCTTGATAAAACGTTTTTATTATGACTCGTTCTTAAACTCGCCACTCGCTAGTCGTTATGTCGTGTGTTGGTGTGCGGTTGCCATCTGTTGAAACGATTCGAAACGCCCGCCGCCCGCATTGTAGTCGATGGTCCTTCGAGCCAGATGTTCGTTCCATTGAGGCGGTGAATGATTGATCGATGCAGCTTCTGCTAAAATCATTACGTTTTCAAAATTATATCGTGAACCTAAGTTAATACTCGTTTTACTCGTATCGTTCGGGCAGAGTGCATTTACAATACAAATTAATTAGAGGGGTTCAATAGCGGCTATATGTGGAAACAAGTTGTTTAATGTTTACACAGTATTAATGGACAAACGTAGTGAAATCAATAAGAGCGCGCGCGCGAGGCGTGAGAGCGGCCGAGATCAAAGGAGACTCGATGGCGCCCGCCCAGGGCTGCCAGCACGCGCGCTTCGGATCATCGATACTCAAACATTTTTATTTTGAGCAACATTTTTAAAGGTTCTGTTGTTTTTTTACTTTTTTTACTTCTGAAAGCGAATGTAAAGACGCGTCTAGAGGGCAAAACATCTCTCAAAACTATGAAATTCGTTGCCTACTTCCAAAATATTGGTGAAAATGATAGAATTTCTCTTGACCACAATTTTTACAATAGAATTTCTGCTTGGTGTGTTTATTCTGTTAGTCAAAAAAAAAAAATGTTATCTAAGAATACGGTTTATAAAAGAAAGTAGCTAACGGTACCTAGATTACGACTGAATCTAAAACCATACACCTTTCAAAGGATTGACGTGTGGCATCTACGTGTCCAAATAGTACGTAGACAGCAGCAGGTAACATAATATTGTTCTGGCGAATAAGTTTAATACTGAGCTTAAAATACAGGTTGGATCAATTTAATCGGAATTCTGTATATCATATTTTCAATTTCCCGATAGCTCTGTTGCAAACACCTTGTTGCTTTGAATATTGTGCCAACGTGGTGTTAACTATGTAAAAATTAATTTTTGATCGAGTTTCAAAGGATTTGGAAGTTTATTTTTATCACGATGTTACTCGCATTTTACGATGAAGTGTAAGAGAGGGATAAATTTTGGTGACTAGTCCAAATAATATTTTGATAGTCAGTGTATTTGTCGGTACAGACTGGCGAAAATGAAGTAGTCGAAATAAGGCTTTAATTTAAAATTTCTGTTATAAACCCTGCGAACTGGATCACTTATTGCGTGGAGCGAGTAATCATAAGCCCTGCCAAGAAGGTAATCAATCAAGCGACCGCTGCACTACTGTCAAAGGCATCCACATCAGCGGTAAACATGGACCGAGTGAGCTTTGTTAGTAACTGAGCACATCAGTGCACCAAATTGTCCGATGTCTCGGCCCAAGCGAGGCTGGCTCAATCCGCGTCGCGTGTTCAAGACGCGCTTTTGTCATCGCTTTCTGCATCGCACTTCAATCTCACTAAACTCTGCCCTTTGTAAAGTTTCAGATTGACTTTTTACAAACGAACTGGCTGTTTCATTAAGTGTTTCTTACGACAAAGGTCAGGTTTCAATTGTGATTAAAATCTTTTTGGTTTACAAGAACCTTTTGGCTTGTATGTTATTGACAAATTGACAGTACTACTGCATTATGATTTGAAGATTTAATGTTTGTAGTTCAAAGATATAGAGATATGACAATACGAGAGGACACTTTGAATAACTCAAATCAATTTACGGAACAGAATGACTGTTACCTATGTAACGTAATATCGTTTCGCTACACAGAATAGAATTGAAAGAGAAACAATACAAGTCAAACATACGATTTTAAACAAAGATATCAACTGCGCACACATTTCCCGTGCACACAACAGAGTTACCTGAACGATACAAATAAAGAATCAAAAGTCGAATGCAAAAACGACTTTATCTCGCACGGATTACGTCAGCGTGGAGCTTTGAGTGTCCCGTCAAAGGCTCGCGCGGGTTAGATCATAAACGATTGTCGGTTGTTTACACGCGGCGACGGGGGCCGCGATTTATGATGTTTGAGTTGGGGCGACACCAAGAAACTTCGCACTTTGTACCTGCCCTGAGCGCCGAGCGGGCGCTAAGCCGACCTAGGTCTATTTGATTTGCTGTAACGCTGATACTGTACAGTGACGTCTGTTTACAGCGATGTTGGATGGTTCGTCAAATAATCGCACAGCTACGGTTATTGATTTTGTAACGAGTATAGGTAACGCTATTTATAAGCGACCTACAGCCTGGTTTTGTGTATCAAAGCAACGTAGGTCATCTAATTTACTTTAAACAATTCCAAAAAGCCATATAAACAAAAAAGCTGGAGGTGGATTTTTTAGATAGACTTTGGATACAATACCAATTTCATTGTACAAAAGCCACGCACGAACACTGCCTACTCTATAATAGTGTATCATCAAAAAAGTTTGGAAAGTCGCCCCTTAGCAGTATCAAGTACGTCTGGTTTTTAGGCCTCTTACGACACCCCTATGTCCTGATTCCGGATTGTTCTCGGCCCCGCCCCAAAAAGAAGATTTTCGTCTGCTACTTTACAATGTGTTCAACGTAGAGCAAAGCCCCTGCACCTCTTTACTGAAAAGAAATAAGGCAACGAATAGCAGACTAGGCTTAATCTGTAAATTACTTGCCGTTTCGTGCAAAGTACAACCTTAACGATCGTTTTTTTGGGATACTCGCGTTTAGAACTCGAGGCAGAGACAAGAAGAACGTATTAAGGATGGAATATTGTCTAGAAGTCTTTGTCGCAGTCTCGGGTCCCCTTTTGCATGTCAAATATTGTCTGTTTCGTGCCCCGTGCCACATTATTTGCGCGAGTCACGCGGCGGCGGCAGTCAAAGCTCGCCACAATATTTATCGGCGGCGCGGTATCAATGCGCCACGGAGCGACTCCGGAAGCCCACCTGAATACGTGCGGCCGAGCCATGAGCAATAGCGGGCATCAACAAATTATTACAAGCATATGAGCTATCTTGTAATTTTTTTTTTGTTGTAGATAAGTGTTAGTATTCACCAATTTCTCAATAGCATTTATTTAGTTTAAAATCTTATCCGTTACCTTTGCTACCTAACTATTGGAAATCAGATTTCACTTGACTTAGTAAAATCAATAAAACATTTGCTCATTAGTTTGCTGAATTTCTAGATTCGCTAATGTTCGGTAGCATATTGCGTAGTCATTTTTTTGCCAATAAAATAGTTAACGTGGACGCAGCCAAGCTAGATCAAAGAGCACGACATTTATCGCTGTCAAGGCATCTGCGCCTCAAAGAGACTGGAGAGCGGCGATGGTGCCGATAATAAGGTGTCGTGTTTTCTAATAGCACTCGCTTGAAGAACACATTGTCTTTTGAAATAGAGCGCTAGGATCGTGTGAGATAGATACATTTGATTGGAACTTCAAAGGTTGAAACGAGATGAAACTTGCAACTGTTTTTATTTCGTGATTATATTTCAGTCTTGCAGTTAAAGTTTGAAATAAAATACCCTTTTAAATTGAGTTTTTATGAGAAGGGTGTAATTAATGTGTATCTTGAACAAAGCATTGAACATTTTTGCATGATGATAATAATATCATAGCACTGGTCTCCTCAAAATATTTCCTCAACTGGTTAATTCTGATATTACTGGAATATTCATTGATTTTTTTATTTATCGAACTTAACGTGTGTATGTCATACAAAGAAAATCAAAAAAGTAGCGAGCAACACAAGGATATTATTATCTAATTCAGGCCTAATTATAATGTTTAATATCTGTGCTGTGTAGGTGAGGGCTTTATCGGGCGCATTGTTCGGTCTATCTTTGTACATCTATTTACAGACAGTCTTTGAAGCTTAGGCTTCATAATACCTACCTACTCGTATTGATGCTATCCGCAACATTACACCTACGTAGGAGCACACTGCTTAAAATAGTAATGCGTTTTCATTACCACAATAGAATCTAGGCTGTTCCCGATATGTTTTCTCTGCTATAAAATTGATTTATTACGGTTTATAATACAGAATTACTTAGTTTGCTTCTGTTCGGGTATAAGATATAGATTCTAAAGTTTCCCTTAAGTTATAAAAACAAAAGTTGCGTCAAAATAAACTCATCGAATATCGAAAAATTTGTGTAATTGTACCCACATTCTTTGTAATGTCGTATAGTATTATCGATTGATAATACTTGTAGTATGTATGTGTAAAGAATAATTGTTTGTAATCCACCGCTATCTCTCGTACATTGGGTCGCCGCGCCTTATCGGGCCCATTGTTGACTGCCTCTATCACTGGATTCCTTTTTACACGGCGCCTTTGAAGCTCTGGCTTTGTTTGCCGGAGATCAGAATGAGGAGCGCCTCAAACGACTCGTGCCTTCCATTTGTGGCTGCAATCGATTATTGTTATAGTTTCTCGACGTCTCGTTGCCCTTTGACAAATAGACTTGTCTTAAGAAGATGCCAGCACTACGATTGTCACTAAGTTCAATATTTCGACATCGATCGTCATCGTGGCTTGTAGTTATATTGAAATTATTAAGTATAACAAAGTCGAAGCTGTTGTGACGGTTTACATCAGTTAGTTATCAGTTAGTTATTATAATTTCGCAGAATTGTTCAGCGCTACTTAAGACATTTGAAGACTTAAAGGCATTGAGGCTGTTCCGAGAAATAGTCGAGAGAGCAGTCAGATTACTATGGTTATCGGCTGATTTGCCGATTATAGGACCAACAGGGGACTGTATTTAGTACAGAAATAACAGAAATTTGTACATATATGTATATAACTCAGTTATACTCGTAACTGTATACCGTAAACACCCAGTCCTTAGTAACAGAGTTTCCTGCAATACTACAGTTTAGTAACCAAAACTAGATTATTTATCGGCGAACAGCGCAACGTAATGTAATACCGTAACAACTAGCGAAGTTTATTCGCCGCGTTTCCCGTTGACAATGCAATTTTAGCTAATTCGATCGCGGACCGCGCCATCGTCGAGTGCCGGGCGGATATTAAACTAATTATGAACAAACCGAGCCGACCTGCGACCTGCCGCACAAATTAACCCTTCAACTCCACCAACCGCACTGTTTAACTTCCACCATCGACGGTTAACACAACTTGTTGAGCGGTTGGTACCAGTTACCACGCACGATTGAAGATCCTGTTACGGTTTCTGTTGCGGTTCCTGTAGCGAATTGCGATCCGTTGCTCATTATCCGGTTGAGCTAGAAAGAGGGTAAAGTTTTTTGCGGATGTTTGTGTCTTTTTCGTTGGCGACTACTTGGTGAGGTGAAATGTGGTGGTGAGTAAATTAAAATTAATATTATCGACAACTACAGAATGCCTGAGCAAAATGAATGTATATTGCTTTTATATACAGATAGCAAACAATAATTAATACAAATAAATAATTCGCCTTTGCCGGGTGCTCTTGAATAAAAATTTTAATCAGTTACTACACCCCTTTGAAGACAAAGCAAGTGCTTCAAGTCAAGAATGCGACCAAAGAAGAATATTGCTATTTTTCTTCAAATTAAAAAACTGGGAATATGCCCAGCTCATAAAAAGTCAGGCACTTGACTAGTATTGGATAAAAAGTCGGAATTAATAAAGCGAGATGAGTCTTTGTCTATGGTTCACAATCAATTCTTTGTATTCCGAAGCTTCCGTCGGCTCTCGAACAACGCCAATTTTCACGCATCAGGGCTACCAATTAGCGTTTTAAATTTAAATTATTCGATTCTAGACCAACTCAGCAAAA
>LGAG01000039.1:942774-967188 GCA_001278395.1 Lerema accius | reverse complement strand
CAAAGCCGCCACTTTGTGGAGTCGTCTTTGACTTTGTGTCTGGGACGTGTGGGACCTAACATTAATAACCTACTAATAGCTCAGATTCCCTCCTCGCTGACAAGACCCCTACAGACTCGCTAAAATCATTCTCGTCGCTAAATTCCCGCGGCCTTTACTAGAAAATCACTGCCAATCTTAATTTATTCAACGCTCTCTCCGATAAAGGCGAAGCAGCGATCCAATTTTTTAACATAATTATATTAGTGACAGTTTAATTAGCGCGGCTTTCATCGTAGCGGCTTTGAGTTTGAACGTTTCAAATAGATTTCACAAGAAGCACTTTCAAAGAGAGCACCCCTAATAAGTACTGAAGAGTCCTCGCACGTGTTTATCAAAGACAGCCTTTCGTTACTCACCGTCTGAATGGCCTCAAAAGAAACTCGTGTAAAATGCTCCACAAAGTGCTGTATCAAAGGGAAAGGCGGGCGCAAATATCTGTTTCGTAAACTAGTAAAAACGAAGCTCTCAAAGGTACTGCGTACTCGCGGCAAATTAGGCGGAGTTAAATACAAGCGCCGCTCTCACAAATGTATAACTTTGAAAGTGACTCGTCGCTCATTATTTATGTAAGTCGTCGTAATCGTCAAAAGGCTCCCTTGAGATTTATTTTTGACAATATCACCCGTTCGGTCCGAACGGAGGCGGCCGGGGCGCTCGCGTGCTCCTCGCCTCGTATGTGTATCCATTTAATGCTCAATTCCCATATAATTTAACTTTGCGATCAAAGCGAAATTTTGCAAAGAGCTTCCCGGCGGCGGCGAGCCGGGAGGCGGGTGCGAGCGAGACGCCCACATCGGAGTTGCCGAGATCAAATGCTGGGCCAAATTAGTCACTCTCCGTCTCTCTATCTCAAAGCCGATCCGTAGCAAAGTTTGCGCGAAGATGACATCAAAAGGAAACCACACACCGGGGTGGCGCCGCCCGACGCCCCCGGCCCCATACTTAAATCCGCCGTGTCTCTCGCTGTCTTATTGACACGCGACTGACAACTTGCAAGTCGCCAGCGTCGTCTGTTTCAGAAGCTGCCTTCGCTTTGGCAGACTTATTTAGTTAATTAATACGGAATGTCCTATCAACTCCCAACTCCCGCAAGGCTGATACACACTTACAAGGCTCAACTGCGAGCAAAGTTTAATCATGCCGCCAGAGATGTGTGTCCTCGCGATGCCAGCGTAATTTAAGCGTTAATTAGACACATTCATCGGCTTTACCTCAAACTTGTCTGTTCGGTTATTGAGTATCGGATAGTGACCATGCCTGTATTAACACGGTTATTTGATTCCAATACATGTATTACATTATTTTATGACATGGCATATGGCACATGACATGGCATCGAGTGTGTTTACAAGCAATTTGACTAATGGTCCACTTGGTGCTTGTCTTACCGTGGTATCGTCGCAAGTATCTATGAGCAAATAGACCGGACAAAACAATAACGTCAAAATTTGATTGAAGTTGAAAATAAAATTACGAAAGCCTCGTTTAGGTTTCTCAAAGTTTTGAAACCTTAGAAACGAAAAGTTTTAATTTCGAAAGTACTTACAACGGCACCGGCGATTGTAATATTTCCCTTGTATTTGTTTGGGTTCAGTGGCTACGGTCGCAGTTGTTTGAAATTGGAATTTGTTTACTACGCGCGCCGTTTCAAAAATACTACACGATACACTATCACATACAATTTATCTGGACCAATTGAGTATTAGGGCTTTATAATAATGGATAGTAATTGTTTTGGGTATGGGTTTCCTTAAGAGAAGTGAGTGGAACTGGGTACTTTACTAGTCACTCAAACATAAATAATTTTATCAAAGTTTGTGATTTTTTTTAAATATAATTCCTTAGTTATCAAGAGGCACTGAATAAGCGTCTTCATTAAAGATGTCTGAAGTATTGACCATTAACTTTTCTGAATCATTTCAAGAAACAAAAAAAGGTTTCGGAATTTGAAATATTTAACTATATATCACTGGTGTCGAGTTCGATAAAGCAGCGGCGGCATTATGCGCAGGAGTCGAACACACAGTATGGCTAGGATTCCCGGAACGACGGGGACGCTCTACCTACGCTCGACTCCGTCCTTTTGTGACGTCATCGAACACACTCGCCCGACCTTCCTAATTGAACAATCCTGTTTAGTCTACCTACTTCTAGTTCAAATAAACTAATCAAATAACGATTGCGCTTGCAATTGTTCTCATGAATTTTCTTTACAATAAAATCTGAGCAAATGGCATGCAGTATAAGTCTAGTAAAAAATTTAATATCGTTATGACGATTTGTAGCGCTTTCCTCGGAAATAATTAAACCTCCGGGATTCTTAAGCCATACTCGTTAATCTTCAGAATAAACACAGCAATTAACCATACCATGTAAAGTTATTCAAACGTGATTAGCATTAAGACTAGCTGGACCACCGGAGACGTTTGTTCCGGGAAGTATGGGCTTGTCAATTTTAGAAATTCCTGAGTTTGACCTTTCAACGATATAATTATAATTTTATTACGTTCTATATAGCTGTGATGTCGTTTTCGGTCACTTTAATATTGAAAGATAATTTTAAACTTGTCTTCTAACGAGAACCAATCTTCTCTTTTAAATGCACGACTTCATTGTTCTACCTGTAAAGTTATACCAGATTTCCAAAAAAATCTAGAAAGAATGTCACGTGTAGTGCAAACTCGTTCAGAGTATATTTTCCGGTTTCACTTTCATTATCAACCTATCAATCATATCCTTGAGGCACATACGTCGAGCCTTAACGTCCATTTAATATTCTGCGTTGGTGCCATCATTCAACTTTTTATTCCGTATTGCTCTTGTAATATGATTATAATTTTCTCGCATCTGCTGTACCGATTCTATTTGCTACAGGACATTCTACTTTGCCATCGATGTCGTTAAGGTCGAATTTTGCTTAGGTTTAGTGTTTATAAAAGTTAGCTTCGGCTTCCATTGAACAGGGACCGGTTTTGTGGAGGAATGCCGCACCGCGAGCGGCTTTTTGCTTTAGATGCGTGCTGCCCACGCGGCCGGCCCTCGGCCCGCCGGCGCCAGCGCCGCTCCTGCCATCACGTTTGATGTCTGATAAAGGACACCTCGCAAATATTTGATGTACTTTTATATTTATTCCTTATACTGACATACTTCTGGTACGGATTAGGACACGGATCCGTAAAAAATGTTTAATGATATCCTGTTCATGTAGATACTAAACTATTTATGGCTAAACACATATTTGAATCAACCTATCGATGATTACTCGTCCAAATATTGCTCGTAAGAATGGAAACCTAGAGCATACGCTTTCATTTATTAGGTACTAGATAGGTTGTAAATTTAAACAAGTGATCCGAACTTATAGGAATGTTTTTGCTCCCGAACCTTCTACAAGGAAATATATTTTGTGAGAACTAAATCTATAGCCAAATTATTCAGAAGCATTATAATCCTTAACAGTCGCATCGTTATGTTAACCAAATATTTGTGAGTAGCGTTGTTATCAGTCTATATTGACTCTTCTGATTGTAATGGAATAAACACAACTTAAGGTTGAGTTGAGGTAGGCCGCGGCCGGAGCGCTCGCGCTGGCGGCTGGATGGCAGTGCAAACACCGAGAGATCATCTGTTGCCATTAGTTGATTGTCCTCAGACCCGCTTCTGGCTCTACAGTGTCTACCTCTTCACCAAAATCAGATGCTGATTTGTTAAATCAGAATATAGACACTTCGCTTACTCGCTAGGTCGCTACGTTTTTTTGATGTTGGTTTTTAACCTCTCCATTTTTCGATAGATACCGATTTTAACACTTTATTGAATATGTCCGGAGTTCGTGCTTTCATTAGTATAGAGAACTAGTACTAAATTAATTTTTTCATTTCATAATATATGAATATTAACGATGGAAGTGTTTATAAGAGTTACTTTTATCTTATCTATAAAATTGTTCTCGTTTCGCTTTTGAAGGCATGGTCCTAAAGATCCTAACTCAAGTTTTCAAATAGCAACTGCACTTACTACAATAGTTGCGAGTTTTCATCACACGTAAACATTTTAGATTGGCCCCTTCTACCTGAATGAGAATATTCGATTCGTAAAAACAATTAAAATATACACATACACATCCTTTTTAATATTACCGAGTTTATACTTTATATTATGCTATGATTGTAACTTCATATTATTTGAAATACACTCTTTGTTTTAAAAGCATTTTACTTATAATTTGTTTACGTTCATGTTGCGAGTAGTTTATTAGTCATTCCTTTGAGGCCATTAGTACAAAGGCCAAAAGAATATGGCTCAGACGCTCTTCGGTGATAGATACTACGCTTCTACTTAATTATTCTCTTAACAAACTGAGGCACTAGTGCAGGTTTGACATGACAGAGGTTACGTAATTACGAGCGGAGAATAACGTTAATATCGAAATTAAAAATAATGATAATATCAAAAATTATAAATTGTTTACATTTGTTAGTAAAGACTAATGTTATTATGATATATTTTTCTTAAGTAGTAACGAAGCTTATAGAGGTATTAAAATAAGTTGTATTTCTGAAAATGAACGTTTTGAAGAGTCTACCATTTCTCTCTTTAATTAATAAATAATATGAAAGTACCTCTTCAATTGTGAAGCAGCAAGGAATCAGAATTCAGAAATGATACTCTTTACTGTATATGATCTATTGATATTAGTGGGCTATTAGTTCTTTAGACGAAGTTGAATTTCAATTGATAATATAACTCATTACATACATAATGGTTTTTTTAAAGTTTGATACTTGTAAAAAACAAACTATATTTCTACAAGATGCGTCTGATAAAATGTAATGTACTTACGAGTATGTATCTATAGTTTATCGGAATATTCAACTATCGCCCACGTACAAATGATTTATTTTGCAAATCAAGCGAAGACAATGAAAACACATCAATTTCATATGACCGGGTTTTATGAATAAGCTTATTCATAATCGTAATATTTAGCGTACCCCTTACATTATCAATATCAGTAGGATCAAAAATAATATTGAAAACAAATTTTTGAATTATATTCTAACAAGCGAATGTGATATAATTTGTTTTTAATTAATTATTATTCTTTTTTAACGGACTCTTGTTGTTCCAGGATGTTATTCTCCTCATATCCGGCACCGTTTAGCTGAAGTTTAAAGGTGAGTAGTTCACAATTCCCTTTATAGCTACTTCATCCTTTGTATAAGAAGGTCCGCTGTACCTCTCACACACTTTAAAAGGGCTTGTAACTCTTGTTACGTTGAAAGTGTTACTAGGGAAACTAGGCCATGTAATTTTCTTGGTTTCTGCAACGTTTGCCTCATATGCTATACAATCATACTTGCGATCCAAAGCTTTGAGTAGTCAGTTTAAAATTTATGAAAAGCTCTGAATGTAATTTGTTTTTTCATGTAAAATAAATTACTTGAATGTAGGGAAATGCCCGATTATTTTGAATGTTTAAATTAATCTCAATACAAATTAAACGTACGGAGATTGAAATCTGCGTACTGCAATCGTGATATTCGTACAAAGGGAAAAATAGACTTTGACGATTGAAACCTGACACAACATCCAATGTGTAATAAATTTTGATTTAGTTAAATATTATTTTTAATTTTGCAACTTATGTAGAATTGCAGGCTACTATACTATTTGTTTTTAGTGTGTCTGTTATCATTTTTATCTCTCATAGATTTTAATTGTTCGATGTCTTTATTATTTATCCAATCCATTATCAGAACGACTGCTGCGGGATTGTCAGAGTTACAAATTATTTTTTATGGCTTAGCAGTTACATTCTGTATTTCTTCCTTTATAATCCGCATCGTCAGCACAACCGCAGCATTCACCGCTCCGTCTTAACGAATGACGATGTAATGGCAAAGTTTGACGCTAACACTGTTTCGTTAACGTAGTAATAACGAACTTGGCTCAGTGTTGCCGCCTCTGAAGCGCTGAGTCGGCATCACCAGGCAGGATAAATTGGCGAGTGCCAATTATTTGTAGGGCTTGTATAACCTTACATTCAATTCGAATCGGAACAAGTGTAACAAGATTGATTTTCGAGAAACTTCAATTGTTAAATTAACGACTCTTGTTAATTTTATTTTTTCAAATGTTTTATAACGTATACGTTTGAGTTTAGTATTAAGAGCTTTTAAGAATTACTTCTTTCTATTTCAATGGAAAACAAAAAACGTCTTAAACATAAATCACTTTGAAAATTTTTATTTTACGTGCCTACTAATATTTAGACGTCCATTAAACTTCTCAAAAGCGAGTAATTTATCAACTTTGTAACGGAAAGAAAATATCCTTTGAACGCAAACTGTAGAAACTAGCTGCTAGGTATTATAATCAGCAGTTAAAAGTACCTTAATATTCTTACTTAATAAATAAAACAGAATTCCTGAATTCTTTGAAGTTAGGGGATTGGATTGGATTACGGGTTCACAGAATTTTGACAGAAGCAGTCCTATGTGGTCCTTCTTAGCTATAAATAATTGACGAGCCTGTTGTTACTTGGTTACTGCCACTCATGAACATTGCATTGCCAGCCATAAATGAATCAGAGTTTCAAGCTGGCAAAGGTAGAAACACCTTACAAACCGAAAAACCTGGTGTTAACAACGATAGTAGCCAGGAAATCGAAAATCTTCATCACTATGCACCAAGCTGTACTTGAGAGTTTTCTTAGGTAATAAAAGGCCCAGTGTTATTACCAAGGCCTATCCTTTTATCAAAATCATTACCACAACCTGTAACTGTTTTACAAATTACAGTTTTAATTTGTATGCAATATTCAAAAACCTTACAGTACTCTCTACGATTATAGACCCATGGTGAACTCACCAGTCTTATAATCACTTTTAAATAAACCTATCAGCTATCGACGTATACGTTCATATTACTGAATGTATAGTATGGAATTATACGGTATTAATGACATTTTCAGATGGGATTAAATATAGGCAAATATTAATATCAAACTGAAATGCTATCACACTTTCAACATTTTCCCGGTGGATTTTTTGTCATTAGCTCAGGTACGCTTTTGCCACCGGCAACGCTTGTTTTTTTGATTTCAATTCAGCTTTTATATAATTTCATTTCCCTTTAAACCCTCTCTAGCGAAAACCAAAACTACCGATCTCATAATCCCATTACTTCTACGCGTTTACTCTCAAAAGAGGCAACAGTATAACGTTAAATCCCGCGTCACACAGAAAAAAACGAGCGAATTTTTATATTAAACCAGCTCTCGTAGGCTGCATTCACCTGAGGAGGCTCTAGACGGTAAATTAAGTGACATTAGAGGCATTATGACGGTCGAGGGAGACGTGAAAGCCGAGTGCCGGTGAAGGATCCGCCGCACAGATTTACGGCGACTCGCGGTATCCCGTACACTAATATAGTTTTTTGTGTTAGCGCATTACCGTCGATAGTGCCTTGCGACTTGGCGGCGCATCAGTTGCAGCTATTTTGACGAGTGTACGCGATGAGGTAGGTGCAGTAGTGCCAGTAGAAGTTTTCGTTGGCTGTACAGTAGCGATGGCGATTTCAGATTTAGTAATTGCTGCAATTACAGGGAAATAAAAATGTGCTATCGAAATCTTTTTGTTCCTGAAATAAAACTATTAAAATTAAAATGAATTAATAGTACTTTTTGGTTTATTTATCAGAAATTAATATGGAGTTCCAAGATTTTAGCAGTTGCATATTGAGAGTCATGCAAATGTAAAATCGTTTCTAACTGATGGGTGGATACAATTCTATCTCATTATGATATAAATTGTTGCCGAAGAAAAAATGCGAACTTTTACAATTTGCAATTGCTATATAAGCCAGCTGCGTTCCTTTGAGGAATAGCTCTTCATCTAATTTTCTTTTCATTTCTTTCAGATTAGCTCTTTCCGATGATTCACAAATGGATTATACATAGAAATCCAACTCTGAAGTAATTTAGTTTACTTCTTCAAATCGGCGTGTTTTCGCATTTGTTTTTTGTTTGTTATCTGAGTTATTAACATCACAACCCTGTAATGTCGCCGTTAACTACTAAAAATATATATCATTTACATTAAGACCAAATTCTGAATTTCACGAAATCAAATCATGGGCATAAAGTGAAGATGGTATACGAAAAATTAATCTATTTCATATACTAACATAATCACATAATGTTCCTCCACGAGTCTAAACTAAGTAATTAATTTCTTAAACATATCGATGTGTACATCGTGGACAATTGCAGGGCTTCCACAATGGATAGCGACATTACTGCGCGTAATAACTTACCAGATTACACCATTGTGTCGTCGGATGCGAACTCTTTATATTGAGATAATAGCTACGGCGGCTTCATATTAGTGTGTACTTTACTAGGTTTCTCATTTTGGGGATATGCTGAGACATGTCTTATCCGTGTAATAGAAAAATATGGTGTGGGGATATAAAAGAGGAATTATTTTTGTATTGCAAGGAGTAGCCACTAAATGCAAAGCATTTTCAACAGACCCTGGAGATGATTTAATACAACATTGGCAAGTGGCGACTTAGCTATGATTTTAGTAGATTCTTAAGAGAGCTTAAAATTTTTGATAAAAACGTGTGGACGTTTTTTAATTATTGGTGATGAATTAGAACATTAATTTGTGAGATATGTAGAACCTACTATTCATTCCTTTGTATACCTCTGTGTGTTAAAAAATTACAACAACATTACATAAACTTCCAGACCGCTGGTATCAGTCTCAGTATACTGGAGAATAATAATGAACTCTTTTACTATACATATTATGAATAAATGTAGTAATACTGAACGTAGCATGTGGGAAAAAATAAATGATGAAAACAAAATGTTGAGAATACATTAGCTTATAGCACGTTACATGTACGGCGGTGAGAAT
This sequence comes from Lerema accius, assembly GCA_001278395.1. Classification (NCBI taxonomy): domain Eukaryota; kingdom Metazoa; phylum Arthropoda; class Insecta; order Lepidoptera; family Hesperiidae; genus Lerema; species Lerema accius. The sequence continues at coordinate 958,216 of LGAG01000039.1, read as the reverse complement.
GGCTGGGAATTATGTGGCGCAAAGCGACTCCTAAGAAACACAAGCATACTTAGCTTTTAATTTCAGCCTTTAAAATTATTTCAAAAGCTTTCTGTGCACTCATTGAAGTTAACGGAACCCTAAGAAAAGTAGAGCCGCCGCGGCTTATGGGTGAATTGCAATAGAAAGAACATATTCGTAGGTAGTTAGCGTGAGGAATGTGCACTCTCGTATTTCCCGGCTCGGCAATATGGTTACCGCGGATTGCCTCTACGTAAGGCAGCCTTGCCATGAGCTACAAATGAGATCTCCAGTCTGGCTGATTCTTCGCTTAATACGGTGCATGCATGTATCCAATCTCATCCCGATTTAAAAGGAGCAATTCTTTCATATTTCTTGCTCATATATTTGTGCTAAATTCGATTTGGAAAATAGATTGCGAATGATGAACAAATGTCAAAGCTCTAAGTCAAATACACGAGCTTCTTCTCTGTCGGATGATGGTCGATATAAAAATATGAAAAGCTTCAATTTACCATGTTTTTGAAAGAGGTAAAGGAATTTTAATAACATAATTTCTTATTTACAAAAATAACTTGCAATTGCATAACTGCTCTCATATTACAAGTTAATATTCCTAAGTGGCGTAGTATACTTAAAAACAAACATGAGTACTTCACGATTTTCTGTAAGAGAAATTTTTCCGTCAACAGATTTGTTCGAATTTCTTAAATGTTAATGTAGTCTGTACTATATTATGAAATATGTTTGATTACTTTTATGTGATTGCATATAATAACAAACATAAATAAGCGTTAAAAAGTATAATACTCTACAAAAAATATTTAATTCGTAAAAGGTTTCAATAACAAGAATTCGATGAGGTAATAACAAAACTTTTCATTGCAATAATTTCTTATCCTTCACGTCGATTTCTAAAATACACTAATCTTTATAATACACTATCATTATAATATTATTTTAAATGATAAAGATACGCTTTTGAGGTGAAAACATTACAATCCAAACAAATTGAACATCAATTAAGACCAATCCTCGCGCAAACATTGTCCTCAGATTGATAGCCCTTCAAACCCATTCAAATCCGTTCCAGGGATCCTCCGAGACTGGTGGAGACAACCCCTTGTTCGAGTGTAACAATAAATATTCATTTCACGGCAATGAGGATCATTGGTGTCAACCGCAGGTGCGTCGCGGGCGGTGTCTCGCAGGGTTCTATGTAGGGTCCACAATGTTTTAACGTATTGTTGGCGATTAAAGTAATATTTTAGCCAATCTTATTGTTTTTTATGGCGATTAAATACTACATTAAGTAAGATTATTTTTATTGATTAAGATGTTGTATTTGTTTTACTATTAAAAGAAAATGAAGAAATGTAAAATATTTTAGTTACGTAATCTATGAACGTCATTAATTTAAAAAAATATGCTTGCTATGTATAGGTTGTGTAGCTACTACCTATATAATTATTGTTCTGTACATTCTTACAAAATAGCAATATTACTCGTCATATACTTTGATATGAGTAACTAATCAAATTATACCTGCAGTGCCTGTTAGTTTAATTGAAAACAAAACGTCTTTGATTTTCCTTTCCTCTTCTTGGTTTACTCCATTCCTAGTGCCTAATGAACAGTAAAACAGTTTTTTTGCTCGTGAATAATTTAATTGGTCGGGTCTTTCATTTCAACCCTTCCTCTGCTGTGGACGTGCGTCAGACGCAATTGGTTCGCATGAACAGACTTCGATTCAGCGAAATGTACTAAACAATTCTATAGCTTTTTAAGATCCTTCGAAAACTCGTTTGTGTGATTTTATATGAACCTTTTATAAGCAAATGTTACAGTAGAGTATTTTAAAGGAAATATACAATATCTACCCTTATACATTTGCTTTTGTTGAATACGATGTTATTTATAAGTGAGGAAACATTTGGATATGTAGATACTTAAAAACTAAAATAATTTGTAACATGTGAGGTACACTTTTTTATTAATGCATTTGGAAATAACAAATAGTTGTTATGTTAATACAGAGGAAACGTATAATTGAACGGCGCATAATTGTTCGTGCGCCTTATATTAAACACAAATTGAGATATGTTTTATTCATCGGTCCAATCAACCATACCGCCGAGTGGTGTCCAAAGGCGTCGCTGCAAAACATGAAAACTGTCCTATTATTCTAATTTCGGCTCTTTTCCAACCTTTCGTATTCCCTCGTTAGTGGAAGCACTGGGAGCACGCCGGAACGGCTCCGTTAAACAATCAAACCGCAAAATTATTAGCTTAGTTAACCACTGTTTCAGTTTATCTCCATGTTTACGAGACATTTTGACAAATTATGAAATCGCTACTTTTGGACCTTTTTTAATTTCTCTTTAGGGTCCATAGATAATTTTGTTGTTTGTTTTAATTTCGGATTGTGATTTAATGTAAATTATGAATTAACTTTGGTTTGAAATAGATGCGAATTCGAATATGAAGTAATTGGTAATTTAGCAGTCAGTATAACTGTGGATTCAGCGGATTCAAATATTTACTTTTATTTGCGTTATATTTTTGTGCTGTGATTGACATTTTTGCAACCACGACTCCTGTACCATTCATCCGGTTTCATTCATTTCAAAGTTTGATACAAAAAACCGCGATGTCAATACGTCGCGGTGAAGAGCTATCGAATCTGTCAATATTCGAGACCTATTGAATTTGTCAATATTCGTGCACCGCTGCTACGGAAATGGTCCGAAAAAACTAAATCAGTTTTAACCGCATCAAAATGCTTTCTGTCCGTTATGCAACTGATAGGATCATTTTTTGACTGGGGTACATTATAAAACGGAACGTAAATTTCTGTTCGTAGTTTATTTCATATGTAGCTAAAGTTGTTTTGACTGTATTATGTGGACGAGTAAACATTGGCTCTTTTATTTGCTATATTGTTTCATCTAAAATTTTTCATTACTTCACGTTACCGGTTTTAGCTTTTTAAAAATAGGTCCAATAAAGGGGTCTGTGGCATTCTTCCCCAAGTGAACTCATTCACGACGGGTCATTGTATGCAAAATGTCGTGTGCAGGGACGGTATTGTTCCCCAAGATTAAGGTAGGATCCCATTATTCGAGCTACCCCGGGGCTCGGGAATCTCAGCTCCATCGCACGGCTGATTGCTGCTACCTCTGTACCTGTCGACAGGTTTAATCAAGCTTGCAATCGGAAAAACAATGCTGATTCTAGATTGAATGAAGTCATGCCTTCGGGTTGTTTTCGCTGACTAAAGCTTTTCTTATTGCTTGCGAAATTGGTTCCTCCAAAACAAATGAAGTCTTACTGGAAATCGGAATTGAACCGTTAGGGAAAGAATCAGAGATGAAAGATAACACTGACTTTAAAGGTGAAAAAAATGGGAGAGAAAATTATTTACCGTTCATCATCATTTCGACAACAAAGGGTGCAAATTACCATAAAGTCACTTTGTTAGTGGCTTCTTCTAATCCCTTTCAAATTCTGGATTTCATTACCTTTGTGAAATTAGGTAAAGTTGTTAATCCTCTTAAAAGGCTACTATTATTGTAATCTTTTGGGATAGATAACGAATGAACGTGTGGCGTTTTAATCTATCTTAATCCTTAACTTTTATTTGTGGACACGTAAATTTGACTAAACTGGTTTAATTCAAAGTGTTCGTGTGACGTTGTCGATTTTAAATGGGGTTCTGTAAAGGCTTATTTCAATATCCAGAGCGGGCACGTGCGAATCGTGCGATGGTCAATTTCCCCTCGACGTGGATAGTGTAAACGGTGAGAGCTCCGTCTCCCAGCGGAAGGGCGACATCGACACTTGAATGCGCCTGATTGGGCGCTTCCACTTGTAAAGCTGTTCACTCTTCTGTCTCAATTAAACGTTGGGGCTTGCAACACTGCTGTTTACTATGTTTATACAACAATGTTCAAGTTCTGATATGCACACAGTCTTTATTGTCAAACTAATTGAAGGAGCTTGTAGTTTGTTGTATGCTGTTTGTTTATGATCTTTAACTAAAAACAAGTTATTAGCATCATCCTTGATTTTGATGAAAGAAGCGTTGCCATGTTGGTGATTAATATTTTCGATACCAATTGTACTGTAAAGCATATTGTAATTAGCAAAAACGTGTTTGTTTAGAATTACTTTTACAATATAATCTTTATTTGAGAATGTTTGAAATTAAATTATCAAGAAACATAATTATTATCAAAGACCTCTTTACAATCAGTCTTTGTCTCCTCTTCTCATCTTTTGTCTATTTATAAGGCAGATTCTGGCGGAATCGTGTTTCGCAAATACATCAAACCTTGAAAAATGTATCTTAATATTTATTTGGCTAACAGTATTTCGAAATTGGGATTACATATTTAGCGAATCGAATGGCACGTGTGCTCTCTTTGCTTTAAACGCGACGGTGTGTTTCGTTTAACGGCATACATAATCCATGTATCGCTGCACTACGCCTATATCGTTACCGTTATATTTTTGTTCAATAAAGAATTTAGATTTCGTGAACTGGCATCATATTTATTTAATAAAATACCATACGAACGTAACTTGCAAAATACAGACGATCCACAATTCCTGAACAACAATAAAATCAGAAGCATTGCGTTTCAATAAATTGCACGCAGAATTGTGGAAATCCCTTTTAAATTCCAGCGAGCATAATGCGAGATATCAGTCCCGGGATGTGCATGATATTTCCAATAACGCGAATAACCGCTGGTCAGTATGCAGAAGTTAAAAGTATTGGACAGTTGCGCTGTGGTCGGCTGGGGGATGGGGCTCGGGGCATGCGGAAGCAAAAGACTCGCTTCAATGGTTCCTGCGGTGTTCAGTATGGAATATTAGCATGTAATATGCCTTCTATACCTATTTGTTGAATGTTCAGTCTTAACCTTGCTACTTTTTAAAACAAGGTTTTTTATTGCTGTAAATTTTTTGTTATTTTTTAAACAAGAATTTTTATTGTGGTAAGAACGCTGTCAATTTTTAAAACAAGTTTTATTGTTGTTGTATTTTTTTCATATTTGATTCCTCAAAGTACCAATACATGATTAATAAAAATTTCGTTGTTGAAAATGCTAAATTAGTGCTTTTAAACCGTAATACGACTAACGTGCCTTCAACACAGTCTTTGACATATCAATCTCTTTGATTATATCCGATTTCAAATAGGACTTTAAAAAAAATTAAAGATACTTAAATAAAACAAGCCTGACTTCCGCAGGACGAATTAGAATGTAAATATTTACGGCACGAATTATTTACGAGACCAAACTGCTACACACGTAACTGTTAAAACACGTAGGTAGGTCAGATTAAGGTACGAAACACACTTGAGGATTTACACAATATTGATGGGAATACGTATAGATTAAGTACCCTATAATGTTTTCTTTATTAGCTACTTAAATTGATTGAAACCTTTATGTAGCGATAGTATCCCGACAGCTTGCGTCTATCCTGAACAATCGAGGAAGTTAAACAACTGCAGGAGCGGTTTAAATGACGATTTTTAAGCAGTGGCAAGAATTATTTAGCGTTTTCGTGCTTCGAAGGGAATGTTAATCGTCTGTCCCGGTTGATATCGTTGGGTGATAGTCGTTATCCACGATAGACCCTTGCCCTTAGGTGGCATTAAAATGTCCGACACTTAGGTTGGCCGCTAATCCGCCCGCCAATCCCCATTGGATCAAAATGGCAGAGTGGCCTTTTCAGTCATGAAGAGATGCTTGTGCTGAGTAATAGGATATTAATGGGTTGAGGTCACTTAAACCTATTAAATAAAATAAGCCTCCACTTTAAAAACACTGACCGCAACTAATTCGCAGATCAGGCACAATGGTAATATTTGTATCAATCGGGAGAACAATGAAATGATTTGTCAAAATAAATTCCCGAACAGTGAAATGAAAAGTAAATTTGTATGGGTACCGGAATTTAGAGCCATAGTTAGTAGTTAGTATAATATATGAATTGCTACAAAATGACTTGCGACAAGTCTTCATCTGTCGCAAAATCGCGCACCAAAAACAGGCCAAGGTAATTGATATGCCATCCATAGGTGCAGTGTTAACATTCAAGGAATGCCTCATTAATGGTCTCAGTGGTTAACGAAGGTAATTAATTACCTTTGCATGCTCGCGGCGTACGAGAAATAGTACGCGTTATGTTCAGCGCCCATTCTAACATTGTTACTTGTTACGACTACCATGCCCGCCTGCTGTATCTCGAGATGATTTGGTTTGCGCGTCTGCCTAATTATATAACTATTCGATTAATATCTTATAGACCTTGTTATGAGGAATACGTAGTTGCGTATTAATACGTTTAGAGATACACTGTAGTCAAATGCATGTTTTAATTACAAATTTTTACTTTTGCTAAAGTTCAGTCTCAACTCAGAAACATATTCAAACTATGTCAAAAGATGATCCAAACTTAAATTTTTTTTTCAAAATATGGCTTCAAGCGTCTAAAAAAATCAGGCTACGTGAAAGACCAAGCTGCGAAGTCAATGTGCAAAACATACAGATACAAAAGTAAAAGAAAAAAGGAAAAACAACAAACGCGGCAACTGGATTCTAAATCTAAAGTTCCCCCTCAAGATACAAATGACAGTTGTGAAGGCTCATCGCACGCGTCATTCAGTAGGCGGATACAACACGACACGAGCCTAGGTGCGTGCTCTTTAGCGGAGGTGTGAAATCGGAAAAAAGGATCGTATTCTACTGCAACTACTCGTGCACTCCGCCTGTGAAATCATCATAGGGAGAGGTGTCGCGCTTTACCATCAAAGAGAAATATGAAGAGGAAAAGTAAGCTTATGTTTCCGACAGTCTATAGCTTCCTACAATGGAACGAATTATATGCTCAGTAATTTGACTCTTGAGGATGTTATTAAGTAGGTTTTGACGGTCACAAGAGGGCCTCCTACATTTGGAGATATTTAGAATCGATCAACCTCTAATGATGTGTTTTAAAATCATACAATATTGAGTTATTTCCCTGTCGTTACTTCGATACTTGTACCAGCTAAAGAGAACTAACGGCCGATCAATCGGAAGAAGCGATTTATTTAATTATTTGGCATCGTCTTTGTGTAACCCCGTTAAAACCTCAAAGCAGAGGGACGATGGGATGTGTAAATTGGAAGATTAGAGCGTATCACAAAATAGCTGAGTCTCTTGTGTTCCGACAAAGCGAAGGAATCAGTCTTGGTGCAAGGCCTGTAATTAGCAACCACACAGAAGGCTACGGATGCCTTTGGGTCACTTTAGCCGGCACATTGGCCTACCTTCCCTCTCCTTTGTAACAAAGGTTTGAGATCTGTGTGCTGTTGCCTCAAGTGTATATATGTATATATTTACCTACTATGTTGCTGTCGAGACGAGAAATTGTAAGAGACCTATACGTAGGTGGCTAGGTTATATAATTACGGAGCGGTGTACGAAGATTTTTTTTTGCGATTACCATAACATGATTACACCGCTTTAAAGAAATAAGTGAAAAATAAAACTCCATTACACAGATGTACCACAGTATAAATTGTTTTCGGGGTTCAATTGCTCGCTTTAACCAAATTGAACCGTATAGTTTCGGAATAGAAAACTATTTGGAACGTCAAGCAGGTGAGATAAAATCGTCGTTTGTAAAATATTGCCGGTGTGTAATATTTTGCCGTTCACCTGTGACAAGGAGAGTGAGTCCCTTTATCGCAGTATTTATTTACGTGGGCACAGAACCACAGAGGAACCGACGCCGACTGCGGCGGCCTCCTCGGTCAAATAAATTACCTTCCCTTTGAGAATTTGATTCTTTTGATCATTGCGAAATCAATTTCGTCGCCCCTACTATAAGTTGCGTTTGCTAAAACGATGACGCTTCAGACACCAGTTCAAAATAACATTTCGCGATTGATAACATCATCTAAGAAAATTTCGGACGCGTACCACGAATTTCTTTAGCTTTTAATCTTGCGAAATCCTGTGATCTTCAATTTATGATTTCAGGAAAGAAATCTCGTCAGCTCGTCACACGTTGAGGTTAATTTAAAATAGATTATTACTTTAATACATATTTTTATCAATACGCTGGGAAAATAAAACGATTAATTTCGAGTAAAAAGCGGCTCAATGCCAACCCTATTTTTATTTTGTTTGCAGTTATCAATATTAATGCTATAATTTTGACCTCCCTTTCATCAATATGGTACCTACAGTCTCTTAAACAAATAGTTCAGATTTATAAAACAAAATATAAACGTAACTCTAGATCAAAATAGCAAGTTTATAAGTACTGAATAGTGAGTCAAAATACAAGTTTTCCATATTACGTCGTGAAACCGGCATCGTACAAAGACAAAAGCTCTTTGATCACTCGGCGTACTTTCACCGACAAAGCGTGCTTCCACCACAAGGGTTAAAGTTAAAAATCGGCAATATGCAACACGGAAACAAGTGGTTGCGTCGGACGCGGCGGATACTCGCAGACTCGTAGGTAATGTTAGTGAGGCTAATTCGTCAAAGGCACCGCCGCCCTTTGTGCCTTTCCAGCTTATGGTAATCAGCGCGGGGTGCCCGCTCACAATTTAATGACCAGATTTAGGCGGTAACTAGATATAAATCCTCGTCTTGGATGATTTTTTCAGCCAACTCCAGGCTCGCTTTGTCGCCAGCGCTGCGAGTGGAGACCGCTCCTCGAATTTGTAATGAACATTGAACACCCAAATTTTTGCTTTGTTCTACGATCTCTCAAGTAAAGTAGCCTTTGAAATGGAATACGAGTAACATGGAAACTGACATTTTATTACGGGACATTGTACCTAATTGGTTTTTTCAATCGAAACGAAATGGACGTTTGAGTTGTGCCCCGCTTTTATTTAAAGCTTTCAAGTACAATTTACTTTTAACAAGTAATTAATAGGTACCTATTATAATATTGAGTTTAAATGTACCTGCTGCCTGTGCTCATTCAAAAGCTTAAAGTAGGTATCTCTCCACCAAATATTTTTTATGTAGATATTTTATGTTCTTATTTTAGATAACAAATTAGTAGTTCATAAAGTTATTAATTAACAGTTATTTTAGTTTTCCAATACGTATAAACACCGACGATAATATTATCACTGACAATGTAAATCTGTGGATGATAGTAGCTAATACTGCGAGTAAGAAGGGGTTCAAACTGAGATTTTCAGTTTTCAGCACAGATATCTGGTTTTCAGTCATAGGTGTGTTTTCAGTGCCAGAAAATTAAACGGTTTGCTTATTGTTCATCAGTACAAACCGCTCGTGTTAAAAAGCTTGCACTAGCAGCGTGAGTAGTGTTGCTCGGTCATCGTCGACAGTTATTGTCCAAATGTCCAGTATCAGAGGCGGCGCGGCGTATCGGCGGCGCTCAAAGGACGCCGACAAAGCGACGCCGCGGCGCTATGCGGACGGCATTAGCGGGCCGCCGCCGGCCGGCGTGATGCCTCCCCCACTGGTCCCCACACTGCCCCACGGCCCACAGTCACATCCCCACGATCAGGGTTGACAGTTATCAACATATCACCTTTGTAAGATTTTGCTGACAGTTGGTAAAAGTTATGGAGAGCAATGAAGTCTCTATTCTTGGATAAAATGCTGAACAGATTGGGAATAGGGAACCTTCCTTTTAAACCAACGTAACGGCTAAAGTGGTGTTTAGATTTTTTGGCCACTAGTACCCAAGTATCCCATAGTATCCCATAGGACACATCTAATTGTGAGAACCTGTTCCTTGCTGCCTTTTTGCCATCAACACGCTGCGCCGCGTCGATATCTCCAATTAAATGTTAAAAATGTCGCCCGAGTTCACTAAAAGAAAAAAATCGGCAATAACAAAGAATAACACAGGAGCGTAGAATCCGCACACAATCGGCTTTCGGATTTAACCTGTGAATTTAAAAGAGCGGGTGGCATCAACCCTGTCCCCCGAGCCGCGGAGCCCTGAGCCCCTGAGCCCTAGCTCAAAGTGAGTGTGTTACTCTTTAACCTGAGCGATTCGCGACCGGCTAAACTTACCACTCCGCTAAATAAAGTTAAAAGGCTCCTCGAGCTTTGTCTCGGCGCTCCTTTGATGTACGGCGAGAACACCCCGCGCCCACCCGCCGCTCCCCTCTCGCAAACAGTTCACCGCAACCTCCAACTACTGCCTTAATGCCTTTTCCGATCCGATATACGTACGATTGATTAGTACCGAAATACCTCCCATTTTGAAGTCCGTTCAAAGTCTCCGTCGATGGCTCGCAACTGAACAACCTTTTGTCGTTTTGATCTCGGGTGGTTATATGGTTACGTGGTTAACGGTATTCAATCGCAATCGGTTAAATACGAATCAGATACTTGACGATTAATGTTTGATACTTTATCGGTTCAATTGATCGGCGATAATATTGAATTAAACTAATTGATTGCCGTACGACTCGCATGCGGGTTGGAGTTACCGAACTTGTCAATGTTTATTTCATGCTACGGTAATTTATATCTACTATTGCTTTATATTATTTTAATTACTTAGTTCTACATTTCAAATTGATTTAAACTGGACAGACGTTTAGGCGCTTCTATCGAAACTACTAAAGCTCCTTAATTTTTGTTCAGTCAAAAAGTTAATTAATTAAATTTTTCTTTATGTGCTTCACTGTGTGTCACAACCTATACATAATTATCAGTCAGAAATCAAAATCATTAAGTCTTCTGTAATTCTTCTCTACCGAAACTTTTTCTTTGCAACATTTCAAACTTGTAGCTAACATTATTCTTAAAATGGGGTCTAAAGTCGAACCCAAAAATTTAAGCAAAAATTATATAGATTTTATTAAACGTATAAATCTTAATCCTACTGTCCATACCATTAAGTATCTAATAGAATTGTATACAAGGTCTGGGCGGGTTAGGAAATAGTCGGCCTACGTTGCTACCTGTGGGATGTATTTGGCAAATTCAATTAGTGTAATAACTCGCAGTTCCATTATGGCAATCAGAGGAAAACGGAAAGTTAGTGCACATCAAAGAGGCGCTTACGTAGTGCGTGTACTCCAGTAATGACAAGCCGGTGACGGGAATTAACTGGCAACGTTTGAAGATTAGTATCGTTATTATTGGGGGGATTTAATTTGCATTTATTGTTTGTTTTTTATGGATATAATCTTTTCGCCTCTTTTCATAAAGTCATTGGAGGGGTTAACTATTCTAACTTCTATTGTCATCTAAAGACCTCCGTCATTATTTCTGGCTTTAGCCCTTTAATGGCTCACTATTGACCACGGGTCTCTATTCATAACTGAGGAGGCCTGCAGCAACACTATTATATAGTATTCTAGGAACAGCACGATTTTACAATAGGCAGGTTATTTACATTTTCAATTAACTAATGCTTTCTAGATAGCTAGGTAACAAACGTTATATCTACTAAACGCGTGTGGGGGACTATAATGGGCGCGGGGTATCTAATATCTTTCAACGAAATAGATATAATATATCTCTTTGAGTATTTAGGTACCTCTCATATATCTATCTCTAGACAATAACAGTCAAACGTCTTTGACGTGTATTGACTTCGGTGCTAGATGATTCAAAATGGATTCCTCGAGTTAATTCGTCTTGTTGGGGTGAATGGTTCGGTTATGGAGTATGGAGGCTGTATATTGGACATTCCTTTAATTAAGAGATGTTTTTGCAGAAATTAATAAGTTTTTTAAATTTTTGATCAGCGTTTGATTTACCTTAGAGACCCGCTTTAAAAGTTATTCTTTTAATTTACACTGTTATAATTTTTAATATCTTGTTATAAACAATAATTTTCTTTTTTTCAGATATTATCAAATGAAAAATAAGAGGGCGGACACAAATATGCAGCGGCAATAAGCTGCTACACAGGTAAAATCATGAATGCTTTTTCTATGTAGGTATAACTAAGTTATTTGGCTATTAAAAAACATCCAGTACCTAAAAAATATATTTTCCTTCTGACCGAGTTTTCACAAATCGTACATAGCTATTGGTAATAAATGACCAATAGTATGCTGTGCTGAAAATGAAAATACTCTGTTCAATCGATTTCCAATTTCAATAAAGCGCTCAAATTAAATCTTACATAGGTAGGGGATTCGTTTGATAAGTCTTTTTATTGGAATTTTCCAATGAAAATGTAATTGAAAAGTGTATTTTCATTAACTTATTTCATCTTGTATAATTTAAAAATATTATGTACTCACTTACGTAGAAGTTTAATGTAATTTTCTTAGTTAATTTTAATATGTAATTCAGTTTTGCCGCCTTGTGTTTCTGTAGTGTTTGCTAATCAGTGTTGTGTCGTCCTCTAGCGGCAGTTTGTGAACTCTATGCAAATCAGTTTAACACCGGGTTGCAAGTTGATGTAGTTCCTAAGAAATGTCGCTAGATGGCATTGTGCACTCGTTTGTCAATGTCACTAAACGAAATGAATGTCAATGTCAACGTGTCATTTACCTACTATTGTCAAAAATAGCTGTCCCCCTGTCGCTGTTGTGTACATGTCGGAAACGATCCAAGCTAATTTATTATTTATTTGTGAGAAACTTTTCAAGTTCCACGTCTCCCGTTTTTATTTCACCACGGCTCACCGAATTTCAGTAACAAGTGAGTGTATCAATTATAGTATAGTGTTTCACTCATTATTGTTCCATAAAAACGATTCTTCCGGGTTTTGGGATACAGTTACATTACTGTGTTTACATCTCCGAAGCTCTCTCGGCTACTTTTCTGTAACGTGAAGCTGGGCGTCACGTTGTAATTAATTATTAAAGTTGAGAATAATGCATAATCCTTGTGGCGGCGCAGTTTTTGCGGTCTTTTATATTGTTTACAAGCTGTTTCCTGTGTGATCGAATGTCACTTCAATCCAAGTGTTTGATTTGGCGCGAACATCGCCTGAACTTTGAAATTATAGTGTAAGTGGTCATCCTTTGTTTTCTGTAATACATTCAGTGAGTATCATGTCATGTAGATATTGGTTACAATTTATCAGTTACCAATTACTATGATGATAAAGTTTAGATGTGCTATAATATGAAACAATAACTTAACAACTATAAGAAAGCCATTTATATGTCAATAAAGTGAGGATATTGATTGACAAATAAAAATTAAAATGTAAGTGAAATACTAAAGTATTAACATAACTATTGTACATATTATAACCAAACAAACGGCAGAGTCAAATTATTGATTTCATGCTCATAATAATCCCTATCATAAATACAAGCACCTTATAATATAGGAGGGTTGTGAACCTTGTTCGATCGGAGTTCATTGTGTAACACCCAGCTTCCGAGCCCGGCTCCTCCACTCATACAACTGACAGTGCGTTGTACAGTCGTACTCTTCTTACATATTAATTTCATTGCAAAAAATATTAATTACCCGTATCTAAAAAATTCAAAAGTTATTATATTAGTTGGTGTGCTCTGTGTGTATTGTTTGTTCGAACACAATGAGTCTGGTAAGGTCTTTCTTAATATTCTTATTGTTGATTTTTTATAGTGTGTTTATTGAACCATGCAGTTATGATATAATCAGTTATGACATGAGCCTATTATGCATAGAAAAGGTGCACTTTTTGTAGAGTTTTGTAAGGGTATTTTGTTAATAGCTCACAAGTTTTTCTTTCAAAATGAAATGCCGGAATATAATATTGGATGAAACATGATTCCAGAATATAATAAATCCTTTTAATTGATTGATATGGGATATCAATACGTGGAATATATTTTTGCTGTGTGTGGATTCCGTTGGGATGTTTTCATGAGACGCCGATCGATGGAGACTCTTGACTTTGGGGTGGATGCTTCATTTTGTATTCCTTCTCTTTCTAACCCACAGAATTAGATGTAATGGTATATGTATGATTCTTATTGTTTGCCATATTGATTTTTTTGGTGGCCTGATGCTATTCTGCTGCGCATCAAAAATGGAGCGGACGGAGTGTGTGATTTGGTTTATATTTACCGTGCTACGGGTGATCAGTTGTGTTTTTTTGTGTGGTGTAATACACCTCTACGGTTTGATGTGTGAAAAGGTTAAGGTACAGAGAAAAACTGCCTCGGTGTATGCTTTTTAAGGATATTTTTTTTTGCATGATACCTTTTGTTACTCTTCGTTGGTAGCCATGACTGTTCATTTATTCAAGTAACATTTGTTTAAGTTATTTAAGGAAACTGAATTTTACTAATTATTTAGATTGTTGTATGTTTTTTAATAACACTTAGATAGTACTTACATAAAAATAATTTTACAAAAATCCACAAAGCATAAAATTTTAACTACATACTGACTTAATGGAGTTATGTCACAGTGTAATAAGCTCACGACATTAACAAGCTATGATTAAGCTAGCACCAGTAGTAGCTTTAGTCTGTGGTGATTATAATGAGGTGTGTTTGTTGTACAGGTGGTGTCTCGCCATGCAGCGCGCGGGTGGGAGCAGGGCCTGTGCGCCATGAGCCACACTCCTGTAGGCGGCCACCCGCAAGGTAATCGCTCTCACTCTATTAAGGGTAATAGCTTGCTAAACTACAGTTTTTTGCTGGTTGGTTACCTAGAAGAGAGACCTTAGAAATGCCAGTTATATTAGATAATGCGCAGTTGAAAAGTAACCAGTTGGTGTTTTGTGTCTCGTCTGTGTTTCGTCTACTTTTGGAGACGATAAAAAATACAGTTTTTTTTTTATATTTTATCTTGTACTGGCTTAGTGCTGAGCGATTTGACCCCATCACGACACGACTGCTTTATGATTCAAACACCTTTCATGTTACTGGCTACTTTTACATGGGATTCTGTGTAGTTGTGTACACACTTAAGAAATAATATCAAGATGCCGGCCGGGCCCGATACCTGTCGACGACTGGGGACTAAAGGCCTTAGTTCTAGCTCTAAAAAGTCGTATCTGATTGGTTGTTAACTGTGTGTGTGTGTTATTTGCAGGTTGGGAGCACAAGCTTGCAGAGAGGTCGTCGCTGCCGCCCGCCCCCGGGGAGGAGAGGAGGTCTCAGTCGGCCCGACATGTGTTCGCACACCCACATCTCTCCAAGTCAGTATATAACTTATTATTTGTTACTATGATTACACCCTTAGTTTAGTTTGAATCTCGGCACACACACATGTTTACGATTTTTTTCTAAAACACTTCCGAAACCGAACCGAAATGCAAATCTGTACATTAATGTCTAAGTGTGCATTATTCGAGCGCACTTGCTCTGGAGTGTAGCTACTGTTTCGCTATATTATGTTCAGACTATGTATTGACTATGTTTGTTGAATGTTTGCGTGTGTGATGTCAGGGGCCTGTTGACTGTGTTTGTGTGTTAATTGTTTGTGTGTGTGGTGTCAGGTCGTCGGCATGGCGG
>LGAG01000039.1:900807-927948 GCA_001278395.1 Lerema accius | reverse complement strand
TGCACGTCCATCAAGATCAGCGTCGACACCTGCAGCGACACCTCGCACGGCGCCTGCGCAACACATTACACTATACACTAGCGCTACGCGTCAATACGTAGCATAGAAAATGATCGGCAATATTTAGCATCAATGACAAATAAATTATGGAAAGCCACTACCACTGCACTGGTTAGCTACTGTAGAATAAGCAACAGTGTCGAAAACTAAAAAAACAACCCACCAATACAATTCTAAATCCAAATCTTTCCCAATAATCTGCAATCAATCTCATGAAAGAAGTTACTATTCGCTGAAGCCAACATACTTTAGTATATCCATTTATTACTCAACAACACAGTAATTCACTGTACTACTATATCATTATGTAACCACGAGTAAATCAGTCGATTACTGACCGGTTTCTCAGCATTATAGACGCGGCACGGTATAAGCAGCACGGGCGGGCGGCGCGGCGCGCGCTCCTTGCGCGGCTCCGCCCTCACCTCGTACAGATCACCCGCCGCCGTGTGCATGATGGTACATCCACCCCCACCATCCTGGAATACATGTCATGATACTATGTAGCTTCTTAGTACTTACTTCTTTACCTTATACAGGCATAAATTGAGACACAGCATTAGAAAATTTAAAAAAATTGTGAAAGTAACCAAAGTGTGTATACCACGTTTTTTTCGTCGTGATTTAGAAGGTAAACAATCTTACAGTGTCTTTTTATTGTAATTTTCGATTTAAAAATAAGACAGACACAAATTAAAATAAACTAAAGAATAAATAATAATTTAATGTTAAAATAAATTTCTGTATACTTCTAAATATTTCTTAAATTAATGAAATGAATAAAAGTAGTGCCAAGATTGTTTACCTTTTAATTCGCGACGAAAAAAACGAGGTATAATTAAGACTTTAATGATATATATGTATAGTAATACAAAATTTAAAATTCAAAAGTTCTAATAGAAAAACTACTTCACAAATAAATATAATTCTTACCAAGTTTATCTTTCGATTTCTTTTAGGCATTGGCTCAAACCTTCCCAATGGCACTGCAATAGGTTCTTCGTGTTCCACAACTGGAACAACCTGTTTCTCTGATGCTGTATCATCTGTGGGTTTAGCTTCAGTATTAGACATGGGCGCTGGAGACTCTTCTTTATCACTGTCTATGTCTACTTCTATGTCACTTTCTGCATCACTCTTCTTTTCTATTTTTATCTGTAAGTAAAAAAAAATATGAATCAATAAAACTTCTAGACAGGTAGCACTGTTTAATGACCTCATTTTCTTACTTGGGTTTGGAGAAAGTCAATCGCAAATTGAAATTTTTAATAGAAATAGTCAAACGAAAAGTGAGTATGGTAAAGCTGTCAAAATTGAACAGAATTAATTCTCATACAGTTCTCTAATGAGATGAAATGAATATGAAATTACTACTTCATTATTTGGCCACAAATACTAACCACTTGTTCACCTTCAGATACAGGCAGTGCTTGACCAGAGCTAAACACTATCTGCATCTTTGGACTCTTCACACTGTCCTCTGACAAACTAGAATCCTTCCGTTGTCGTCCTTGTGGGGACTTCAGAGGTTCCTTGCTCGAATTCCGAGATTTCCCCTTGTCATAGTTCCGTGAGACTTTCCTTCTGTGGTTACCAATCTTCTTCATAGCTTTAATCTTCTCCTTTTGCTGTTTTGCCAGGTTCCTTGCAACAAGATCAGTCTTATCCATTTCAGAACCAATAGATTGTGTCGATCCAATTATAATGTCATCGTCATACACTAAATCTGACGGGTTAACTAACAATGCAGTCTTATCATTCATTTTTTTGGTTTTCAGCAAACTTCTCTTGTTTTTCATAGTCTGCTGTTTTCTTCGAAATGGTTTATTAGGCACTGAGATAGTGGGAGAGCCTGTGGTGACCATTCCCAGAACATCATTCATATTTACTACCTCCTCAGCTACTATTTCTTCCTGCACCACTGCTGGAGTACCTTCCTGGTCTGCAACCTTGGCTAGCCCGGGGCTGGGCGTCTCTAAATAAACCCCATACTCTGCTTCTATCAAGGCTTGAATCTCAGCTTCAGTCTTTGTTGTTATTGTCTGTGATATCTTGAAAATGTTCCGACCATACTTTGCCTGAAAATTTTAAAACATAAAAAAAAATATTTTGAAGTGATAGAAGGTTTGTTAATTGTCATATCCAGCTAACAGATTAGGAGAAGACAACAAATTAGGTTATGCTATGTGTGAACTTTGATTTATTTATTTATTTGATATTGAACTTGTGGCGTACCATTTCTCTTTTGAGTAGTTCCCGTTCAGTTTGGCTCCATGCTGTGTGCATTTCATTGATGTATTTATTTGTAGCATTGTTCCCAGACAGCTTTCTAGATGGTCCATCTTTTGCCCTAGAATACAAACTTTTAAAATAATATGCCATGACAAAAGTAAATTTAAAAGCAGTCACACAAACTACATGTTATTTATATATGTATGGTTTAAATTAATCATTATTTTTAATACTACAAGCTAACAGAAACGCCTTACCTATAATCTTTATTCTGTAAATCATACCAATTGTTGGCCGTTGAGTCTAGCAGCCACTGTGGATGAACTGTATCTTCCCGATCTGAACATGATGGTCTGAAAAATATAGTTTAATTATTTTTTTACTCGTTCCCAATCTATGCCACTAGCAAACTCAGTCAGATATGCTAGACAATTCTTTGCGATGATTATATTGGGACAGTTCAGAAATAGTAACAAACATTGACTATTATTTTATAGGTTTGTAACTAATTACATTGAATTACAACAATATTATGTTGTATATAGTCTAATTGTTTCATTTCTGTAAATAGTAAAAATATAAATCTATATTAAATAAATTTTAAATTACGGTATATCTTATTGCGTTCTAATTGTTTTGACATTTTTGTCACAAAGAAAGAATACAAACAAATAGTGGTATTGTCACAGTATAGTTTATCATTATTTTTATCAGCCAACACGATGATTTCTTTTTCAAAATCAATAACCCTAGCAAAAAACAAGATTTAAGCGTTTATAAAATACTTACATTCCTTGATTATTCTGTGCAAAACAAGAATTAAATGAAAAATCTCCAAGAATGTCAATCTCGTCTTCTTCCGCCATTTTGTTTTTATCATTTTTTTTTAATAATCTAATCTACCACAGACTAATTCATAGACATTACTTAATATTCATAGATATTAAAGCAGAGTCAGTATAGTTTATTGCAATGTGATGTCAATATCAAAATGAAATGTCGATTGTCAATTACGTTATGTCATGTCAATTTTATTGTGATTGTGATAGGTAGTGGTCAAAGTATGAGGTGTAAATAGATACTAATGAAAATATTAATTGGACGATAAAAATATTCAGAAAACATTACTTGCGTAACATATGAGAATTCATTCGCACGTGTAATTTGTTAATTTTAATGTGTTCTTTTAATATTTAATTAACTTATAAAATGAATAACTTGTGCAAACTTTCTTCATCCGGGTTTAAATCAGGTCTGCAACGATCTTTCTCACTTTCGGCTGCTCATAATGCGGACTATTCGTGAGTATTAGTTAAAATTATTTAATAAATTAGATCTAGAATTAAATAAGATTATTTTTCAAGTCAAACATTACTGACTCTGTGCTTCTTTTTTGGCCGGCAACGTATCAGCGTCACCTTTAGTGTGACGGTGACCACTTACTAAAATTACTAAGATCACCACATTCTAATGTATAATCTAAAAATCTTCTTCTCTTTCTACTTTTAAAGTTTCATAGTAAATTCGGACTTTCTTACACTTTCGCCATCTCTGTCCATCTGTAAGTACTTGATCTAGCTCTGAAACCCTAAGGTTTTACCCATATTTATTATAAATTGTTGCTTATCTTTGAATTGGGTGGCACTCGCCGGACACCATAAACTAACACAAATCCTCTTTAGCTAGGAAAAAGTATTTATAATTTATAAAATAAATAAACCAGCCAAAATAAGTACCATTGCTATTTATTTGTGTCTTAAAATTTATGCTAATATACTTTCCTGTTTCTTTATAAATAGACATTGTTGATTTTCATGTTTAATTTAACCGCAGGTGCAAATTATTGGTGTTGGGTGGAGGTACCGGTGGTTGTACCATGGCAGCCAAGTTTGCAAGAAAACTAAAAAAAGATGAAGTTATTGTGTTAGAACCAAGCTCAGTAAGTTTTTTACAATAAGAGAAACCTAGGTACTTACTTGTATCAATAAATTATATTCAATTATTCAATTAAGACATATTCTGTCCAAAATGATAGCTCATAATTGAATTTGCAGACTATTGTATTTAGTTTTTCATCATAAATATCTAAGAGAGCTTAAGTTGAAATTCCTTAATGCTCTGCGGTGGGTTGGCAGGGGGGATAAAATAGTAAAAAAGGCACTAAACGGTATCCATTGTAGTTATAACAATGCATGTCCAAGATAGCTCTCAAAATTATGCCAATAAATTCTAATCATCTCACCCTAATATGTGTATTGAAAAATAGAGACAAAAAAGTAATAGTCATTAATAATGGTGCTTTTTATCATTTCAAGGTATTATCACTCAGAAAATCATTACATTCAATAACGACGATAAAATCAGATATTATTGTTGCAGTGTTATTTGATGTTACGTAATTTACTTAGATTTGTTGCCAAGGTTATAGTGGTTAACCAATGAGTTATGGCTTTAGGCAGTAGGTTATTTGTAGTTGTGAAATAAAATAATATGATGGATGATGATGAAATATTGTAGATCCAATAACTTGAAAATTGATGATAATGACTATGTCTGAACCCATAATATAAGACCTCAATGATAACTGGCATATTCAGCCATTGCAAGTATTTTAATAATATACTCTGTAATAATTAAAAATGTCTAATCATTATTGTTCTAAATAGACATTTTGTATAGAGCAGTCTAAGCTCAAAGAGCCGTGTTGGGTACAAAGCATATAGCCAAATGCCCTATCCTTCGAACGCTCACGCCAAACGCTATCTAAAAATATATGGGAATGACATAGACGACCTCATTTTTTTTTCTGCATGTTAAAAGGCACTGAGGCTTAGCATATACAGTTAGTGCATTACCCAGATCCAGTGGCATCATTCAAGATAACTTTGTAGCAAGTCTTGTCAATACTTCAAGCTATATAATATGTATTTTATTCGCAGGATCATTATTACCAGCCGCTATGGACGCTAGTGGGCGCTGGCGTGACGTCAGTGTCGTCGACGAGGCGGTTCGCCGGCTCTGTGCTGCCGAGCGCCGCTATGTGGATCAAGGACTCCGCAGAGTGTATAGATCCCAACAAAAACTTCGTCAAAACAGCCCAAGGACATGTCATCAACTACGAGTACATCGTCATCGCTGTAGGACTCCAGAACGATTATCAGAAGGTCAGTTGAAGTTAAAAATGAAAACCAAAAAGTAGGTTGCTGAATTTTTTTGGGTTCAAAAATATTATAACCTGTGACACTCATAATCGAGACGAATCTAATGACACTCCATATTTTTAAAGCCCCAAAGAAATAGACATACATACATGCTCGAAAAAGTAAAGCAATTCGAGGCGAAGTCAGTAGTTGGATAGTTGACCGTTTGTGACGAATGAGTGCTGCCATAGTACACGTCAAGTTATCAATACGGATTATTATTGATAGACAAGTGTAATTGCCGTCTCTGTTGTAAGCCAATACCATTAACAGCTTTAAAGGTAATCACCTTGATCAGTTAATGTTATCACTGGTATTGATACTGAATATACAATGTTCCGAGATCAACGTGTTATTTTTTACCGTTGGTTATGTAATGATGACATCATTTCTTCACAATTGCACCTATGTAGTCATAGTTTTCGAGCACCACTCGTGCATCGGCTAGGGTAATACCCGCTTGAAGAACATTATATTTACCTACAAATATTTACGTACTGTGTTAGTAAACCGCTCATAAAATGTTTACGATAGGTTACTCATGAAACATTTATTTCGATTGATATTTACAATGCAATCTTGTATTATTAGATTTTAATCTCGCAGCGTTGTTATCCACCGCTATTGATAATTTTTGCGTACAAATTACTGAGATTCGATAACAAATATTTATCTGACAATTAGATTTCCAATTCTAACCCACCAAGATTTGGACATACAATAGTTGCTTCCAGAGTTATTCTCTATGTCTTTTCTCTGAATTAAAACCAACCATACGAGGGTTATAGCATATCAAAATTTTCATATCAAAATAGTATGTAATCTTTAAGCATAAGCAAATTGGCGATGCATGAACGCACACATGGGGCGTAGTGTACGACACTTCAAAAGGACCATACGCTATGGGACTAATTTGGCTCGTGTATTCAGATCCCCGGTCTCCTCGAAGCGTTGCAAGACAGATGCAGCAGAGTGTCCACAATATACGCGCCGGAGCACTGCGAGAAGACGTGGTCGGACATGCGCTCGTTCAAGGGAGGCGAGGCAATCTTCACGTACCCCGACACGCCCATCAAGTGTCCCGGAGCGCCGCAGAAGATCGCTTACTTGGCCGATCATCACTTTAATATTGTAAGGCTTGAGTTTTAACATGAAAAAAATAGTAGCTTCTCATTGTGAGGTTTTGGCAGTTGCTAGGCAAAAGATTTGAGGGTTAGTTGGATATGTTGTTAAGATAATGACAGGGGTCTTCGAAAAAGGTACAAAAATTATCATTGGCGGTAAATTGTTATATTTATTGTGTCTTTTTTTTAATTATTAGTTTTAAATGGAACCTTAAAATTGCGATCTAAAAAGCTAAATGTTATATCTGAACTAAATCTGTTTAGTTTGTCTTAAAACAACTCTTCAATACAACCTCTTCAAATTACAGTTACTCATCAATCATGAGCAATATTGAAAATTGTGTTTTTATTTGCAAATGTACACATTTACGAATGACTAAAGCACAATAGAATTGTTTTTTGAATAACAATTTTATTTGCGTTTGAACGATTGTCTTGTCGTATTAATAGAGTATTGTATTAGTATGTTCATTAGTAAACAATAAATAATAACAATTAATTGTGCCGTATGACGTGACCTTTGGAAATAATTATTTTATGACTCGGTGAATTACCGTAGCAATTCATACATCTTGGGTGCTTAGTGACCGGAATAATTTGGGTAATATTATTCCAGTTCTCTTGCTGTTGACGCTTCAATTTTACCTTAATTTAGGGACGTATTATCTAACGCGAGTTTTTAAATTCTTGACACATCCTCCTTCATGCAACGCACTGTAACGTTTTTTTGGAGACTCTAAACGTTACGTAACACTCAAGTAACTATCCTTACCTAAAAAAGTTCACATTTTGCCGACTTAGAAGCATTATATTCCCTACTTCTTTAGTAATTTATATATTTACGAGGTGTTTCCCGCAGCTTTGCTTGCGGAAATTATAGTTTGCCCTTAAGGGTTGATTTTAAAAAATCGTTGAATTAGGTTTTTTATCCCTTTCAACCATAAACCCATATACGAATTTGCAAAGTGTTTGCTTTAAAATTTGGTTAATTTTCATACAAACTTTCAACCCCTATTTCCCCCCCTTTATGTGTGAATTTCCAAAAATCCGTTCTTAGTGCTCCCCTACACTCTAAAAGGAATCTCTGTGCCAAGTTTCATGCTTCCAGGTCTAGCCGTTTAGGCTGTAGCGTGTCTGTCAGTCAATCAACATTTTTATTAAGTATGATTTTAAAAAAATAGTGTTACGTAACAAGTTATGCGATCCCCCTCCCACTTATGTAACGCAGCATAACATTTTCCAAGACACCACCCTGCCCTCAAATTACGTTACGTATTACTTACGCGTATTTGTTGAAGTACGTTCGTGCGTGCGTACGTGCATGCGTGCGGTTGTGTATGCATGCGTGCATGTGTGTTAAATTGTTTCAATCATTTCCAGACCAAAGTCCGTTCTCGAACGAACATTACATACAACACGCAAATGCCGGTGATATTCGGCGTGAAGAAGTACGCCGATGCACTGTTGAAGGTGGTCGCTCGCAAGAACATCCGCGTCAACTACAAGACGGTGTTGAAAGAGGTTCGCAGCGACAAGCGGGAGGCTGTCTTCTACAACCTCGATGATAAGAGTAAGGTATTTACAGATTTTTATTGCTTTTTGATCGGTTTAATTTATTTGTGAAATTCCAGCTTAAACTCTTGTCCAAGAGTTTATAACACAGTAATAGTTTTGTTAGATTAGCTCGTATTTTTACGTTTATTTATCCTAGTCTATTTTTGATACCCCTGCGAATTAAGGAGTCCCGGCTCCGATTTTCGGCAGGTCAACGGTCCAATGGGTGTGGAAACTTCCCATAATCCTTTCAACTAAGTCCCTTTATAAAATTTCAAAATTATTGGACGTAAAAATTCTGTGAAATTCTTAATATGGCCATTGTTGATGCACTATTGTGTCCTCTGAATTAAACAATTATAAAAAGGAGTTAAATAAAGATTATAATAATTTATTGTTATCTTGTATTGTTAATTCTGTACAGCAGCTGGCGAATAATATTTTTATCGTTGCTAGGGAACGATAATGTAAGATAACGCAGCTATATTCGTTAACGTTTATCAATGGAACATGTTTCACTGTGAAATTAAACACACACTTGAATTTGTTGTTGACTCATTGACTTTAAAACAGTCAATAGCGAATAACAAACAGCGAAAATGCCAATAAAAATATCAAAGCATCATTTAATAAGTTGTATCATATTTTTCGGAATTATATGTAACTACATAATTATTTCTTAATTATCTTAAAAACAGATTTTTAGTACATAACATAAAATTTTTACGGCATTATATACAGCGATGCTAACGATAACGACTAATAAGATAACATATACGATGTTTTAAGTTGTTGGTATTTTAGGTAGAACTTTTTAATTTTCCTTCTTTATCTTTGCGTCCAAACATACGTCAATTTGTCATTTTTTAATTTTTAACAACCGCAGATTTCAAACATAATTTGTACGTTATCTTGTCTACGGGCAGGATTTGACAGTGCCGTACGACATGCTGCACGTGACGCCGCCGATGAGCACGCCGGCGTTCCTGCGACAGAACAGCGAGCTGGTGGACGCGGCCGGCTTCCTCAACGTCGACAAGTTCTCGCTGCAACACGTCAAGTACAAGAACATGTACGGCCTCGGAGACTGCACCAACACGCCTAACAGCAAGACTGCTGCTGCTATAGGTATGTGGTATATACACTGCGTACGTGTGTTTGTCACTGATCTCCTGCTAAACGGCTGGTCTAATTTTATTTAAAAAATTGTGAGGTATTTTAGAGGGACTGAGTATGGTTTAGAATCACAGTTAGATCCTGTAGGTGGTGCTGATGTCGATATACTTGAAGGGAATAGCCAAACTATTAGAGTCATTTAAACGCCGCCATAGCAAAAGTTGTCCGATATGATGAGCATTTTCTAAAGGTGTAAGAAAGGTGTAATGGAAAACTAAGGGATCGACTAAACTGTAAGAGTCAAAATGTGGCAGAATAAAGTCTACCCGGTCTTCTAGGTAATTATATAAATGTATTCAATGGTTCGCAGCGAAGCAAGCGTTCGTAGTAGAGATCAACTTGGCGGCGACGATGAAGAGTGGCTCTCCGCAGGCGCGGTACGACGGGTACGGCGCGTGCCCGCTCGTCACGGCTTACGGACTGTGCATCCTGGCTGAGTTCCTGTACGACGGCGTGCCGCACGAGACCATGCCTATCAACCAGGTGTGTGTGTGTGTGGTTTGTAGGTGTGCGTACGTGCGAGTACGAGTGCGTGTGTGCGAGTACGAGTGTTTGCGTGCGAGTACGAGAGTGTACGTGCGAGTGCGTGTGCGCGCTCCCGCATGTATGTGAGTGTCTGTTTTATTTATTTTATTTCATATAAGTAATTACATGACCACGGTTCCATCTGATGGTATGGTGGCGTATGGCATGTTCCAGATGATAAAGCGTACTAACTTAGACTATTTACTTTTGCCTTCATAATATCCGTATCATACTTGTGCATGCGTGCGTGCGTACAAATAAAAAATGACTGTGACATTGTTGTCAGGCGCGCGAAAGCAGGCTGGCGTACTACATGAAGAAAGATCTATTCCCGTTCCTGTACTGGAACTTGATGCTCAAGGGATACTACCACGGACCGGAGTTCATTCGCAAGATTATCAACCCGTTCGCTAAGTGAAGCGGACGACGAATGGTATCGTATACAAGGTGACACAGGGTTGACGGCCAATATACTGTCCAAAAATACAGTACCTATGTATAGTATGTATAGATTGTATATATTATGTACTATAATTATTACCAGGTAATGTTTGTGAGTTTATGTAAAAAGTTTTCTTCGTAATTATTCATATTAAAAACCGAAAATTCTACTTCTAAACGGCAAAATGTTAGAAACTATACAGATAGAAATTAGTCACGAAATCTATTCCAATTCTTGGAATTATACACCGAGAGATTTTGTATAATATACTGTAGTGGAGTTAAATATAGAGCTGATATAATAATTTATTTTCCTCCCTGTGTGCGCCGCCATAGTTATTAATAAGCATTTTATTGTGTAGGAAAGAGTTGACATTTTACTAAGTCGTAAATAAAATATTTTGTATATATTGGGACGTTTATTTTTTACTAACAATGTAACTTGTAAATTAAATTAAATTAAACATTTACTTTATTTTTGTAGAATTTTTAAGAATTGGACATAATAATAAAATATTATTAGATTCTTTTTAAGGTTACGTCTTGGTTGTGTTGTAATAAATTTTAATATTGTTAAATTATGATGTAATGTCGGAAAGTGCATTAATACATTGTTCACTTTCCAAGTGAAAGTGATTGCATATAGTATGTAAGAGCTGTTACATGTATGTCAAAGTGGGACAATATTTTAAGTGGGCGTTCAAATATTACGTAACGTAATTTGGGGGAGGGGGAGGGGGTCTTGTAAAATGTAATGATGTGTTACATCGTTGTACAACGCGTTACGTAACATTGTTTTTTTATTATAAAGATACTAGGGAACATAATTTTTCTAAGTAGGGAAAATGGCAAGTTTTTTAGCTAAAAATGGTCATCAGAGTGTTACGTAACTTTTAACGAGGGGAAGAGGGGGTATAGACAAACGTTACGGTGCGTTACATAGAGGGAGGGAGGGTAAAAAATCTTCAAAAGTTGCATTATGTAGTACTTGAAAGCTCCCTAATTAGAAATATTTGTCAAAGCATTTACTTTGGCTTCACTCAAAGAGTCTAGTCATCAGACCATGCACCAGCGAAGACTATCGACATGATTCAACGACATCTATCTAACGATAACTTAATATGCCTCCGAACTGCAGAACTAAGTGGTTTAGTCTAAATTGTTAGAAATCACGAATACACGACTAATGTATAATATATTTTGATTGTTAAACTGTGATTGAAAATATAATGAATTGACTCAAATATTATAATACGTTGACTATATTTTGTACACGATTTATGCACATAGATTTAGTTGAAATATATTATTTAATATATGCATGTTAAAATATGTTGTTTTTATTTGATCCTGATCAATTATAAAGTTGAATATGCTGAAGGAAAGATGGTCATGTTTTTCGTTTATAATTATGTTACTATTACTTTAGTAACATTTATAATAAGTTTATAATTATTATATATAGGTAAGTAAGTTGAGCTAACTTTACAGCCCAAATGGCTTAACATAGTATACCAGACGATATATTTACAAAGTTATACTTATATCTAAACTAGACGATGCCCGCGGCTCTGCCCGCGGAAAAGTCGATAAACAAAATATTAATTTTATCCCACGGGAACCTATAATCGGGATAAAATCTATCCTATGTCCTATTCCTGGATGCAAACTATCTGTGTGCCAAGTTTCAGCTTGATCCGTTCAACGGTTAGAGCGTGAAGGAGGGACAAACATCCAAACATCTTTACAAACTTTCACATTTATAATATTAGTAGGATTACGTAGTAGATATTTTTCCATGAACGTAGGTACTCTTCAGTCTTCAGGCTATCAAATAATCTTCATACCAAAAAAAAAACAATCTGTTGCACCGTTATAATAAGGATAAATCAACCTAAAACAAGTTGGCAAAGATGCCAAATTTTTCATGATCTTTTGACAGTGTTAATAAAAATCATGACTATAAATATCTATAAAATTCTCTGTTTTAAATTACCATGATAAATAGTCGACAGGCTGTTGTACATGGCAGTCACATAGTGCGATGTTATGGAGCGTCAACCGCCTCCAAAAACCATATATCGTAAGTAATAGTATGTTCCTTTAAATCCCTTGGTACCCTTTTCCATTTCATACCATAAGCGTTCAGGTTCCTGTATTATAATATAATTTTCATTTTAATGTTGTCACTATTAGGTACCAGAGAAAATGATTACAAGTGACGTAAGATAACTTTATGCTCGACTGTGTAGTCCCACGTAGTCTTAATGAAAACTTACATAAAAATAATTTAGAAGATAGTCTTTCTAATCGATACAATTAAACACAGAACATCTAAGATCAACATTTTTTTAAGTCTTACCTCTTCCCTAATGAATAATTATAGATAGATAGGTCATCACGTCGTATCTACCTATTTTTAATTAAAATAACGGTCACTTAAATATAAAAAAAATAGTGTCTATGTCTTTATGAAGCTGGAGACTAGTCATTTAGTGGTATATAAGATGATGTAGTTATTATTGAATGAATGTCTTCTAGATGTAAACTGCTGATCATGGGCGGCGGCGCGGGCGGCTGCAGCGTCGCCTGGCGGCTGGCGCGGGTACTACGCCCCAGTGATATCATTGTACTAGAACCTTCTAAGGTGATCGATAGTTTCTCATTTTAACACTAGTAACTTACTCATCTTTAAAGTTTTAATAAGAGACATATTGTATTAAATTGAGGAAAAAGTCCTTTTCTTCTTCATCTCATAGGAACCTCAGAAAAGTCTCGGATTCGACTCTTGGGCAGATAACGACTTGATAATACGGTTACATGTTTGGTCTTACGTAACCATGATATTTGCGATTTGGAATCTTATTACGTAAATATGAGTCATATAGTTTAAGGACTTCAACAATAGGTACCTGTTATTTTAGGTGCATTATTACCAGCCGCTGTTTACCCTGGTGGCAGCTGGTATCAAGCGCATGTCAGACAGTAAACAGCCGCTAGAGAAGGTGTTGCCTCGCTACGTCATCTGGCTGAGAGACTACGCCGAAGACTTCGATCCTTGCAACAATGTGGTGCACACCAGGTGCGGCTACCAAGTGCATTATGATTATATTGTCATCGGTGTCGGATTGAAGAATGATTACGATAAGGTAAGA
Source organism: Lerema accius (assembly GCA_001278395.1). NCBI lineage: Eukaryota > Metazoa > Arthropoda > Insecta > Lepidoptera > Hesperiidae > Lerema > Lerema accius. The sequence continues at coordinate 914,481 of LGAG01000039.1, read as the reverse complement.
CGAGTTTATCCTTTGTTACTTTAGTGTTTCTGCTATAGAATAATAGGGTATTGTGCTAAACTCGGTGTGAGAAAGTCACTTAGATTACAAGTGCATATTTAATGTCATAAGTACCTATCTGCCTATGTTACCATCGGTATGGGACAGCGGTTACCATGCCGGAGTGCTGTTTAAAGAGTCCTAGGTTCGATTCCTAGCGAGGCACAAATTGAAACAATTTAAGTAGATGAAAGTGCGTTTGTTCTTATCTTTACATTGTTAACAACACCCACGACAGGATTTTTTTTACAGTGGGACTATAACCTTGCAGCGTCATTTATCAATATTGTTAGGTCTACGTTATTAGCTTAGCAAGCACGATGAAAAATTTAGTTTAGATTCCAGGATTAAAAAAAGAACTGGATAACCCAGCCAGCGCAGTATCGACGGTGTACGCTCCTCAGTACTGCGAGAAGGCTTGGAGCGGCTTGAAACAGTTTAGAGGTGGCCACGCTGTGTTCACGTTCCCCAAACAGGAGGGGAAGTGCCCCGGGGCGGCGCAGAAAATCATGTATCTAGCAGATGATTATTGGAGAAAGGTAGTACCTATGCCTTGCCTTAAGCTGGCTATACACGGTGGTATATACTGTATGGTGGTATATACAGTATGGTGGTAGATACTGTATGGTGGTCAGACCGTGCGCAACTGCCTGTAGTACCTACTTCTATAGTTCCCATATTAGTGACTTACTATTTCAATGTTCATTATCTGTTGTTGTTATTAATCAGATGCATGATGTGATTCCAGAATAAAAATCGAAACATGACAAATATAACGTACAATACTGCTACTAAGTCTATTTTCGGAGTTCCAAAATACGCAGCCGCTTTAGAAAAAGTAGCTTCAGTTCGAAACATCGTCGTGAACTGTAATACCGAGCTGATTGAAATAGCAGGAAGTTGCGCTGTGTTTAGAAGCGAGGATGGTCAGGTAATTACATTAGTTTCGATTTAATTATGCAACCACTACTTCATTTCATTCAACTTCTGTAGGTATACCAGATTCTAGTAGGTACTAGGAACATGCCATTAGGATTTATTTAAAAGACTTTTGATATGTTTTAAACCCGGACTTGCACGTCGTTGTTTTCTATCTACCCTCATTTCTTAACGGTACTTTAAAATAGAGGAGAAGTAAACTAAACTCTTTCGGCTATTTTCATGTGTATAAAAAGCTAGATATCGAAAAAAATCTACATAAAAATTGTTGTTTATGTGATTATCTTCGAACAGTGCATAGGGTTTCCGTTCAACTTCCTGCACGTGACCCCTCCGATGTCGCCGCCGGACTGTCTGTCGCGCTGCGCGGCGCTGGCCACTGCGGCCGGCTACCTGGACGTGGACCGCAGCACGCTGCAGCACCGCATCTTCCCCAACGTGTTCGGGATCGGAGACTGCACCAGCACTCCTAATACCAAGACTGCTGCTGCCATCGGTGAGGCCTGAAGCTGGTCATACACGGACCGTTTCAAGTAGGGTCAAGTAGTCAGCGTTGGGAGCTTCAACCAGTTTCTCGCAGTCCAGCTGCCATACGGCTTGAAGCAACGAGTAGCGTTTCTTAGAAGCTGTTCGTATATGACCAGCCTAACTTTTGGTTGGCATGCGAGGTTTATAAACCAACCTCTATAAGCTGCTCATGTATCGGACCGTTCAAATATAACGTAACGCAATTTAGGGAGAGAGGGGGCCGGGTCTTGTAAAATGTTATGATGCCTTATATTGGAGGGAGGGGGGGTTTGAACAACGCGTTACGTAACTTTTTTTTGTTAAAAAAAAAATCTAGCGAAAATAATACTTCTAACTCAGCAAAATGACAACATTTTTAAAATAAAAATGGTCAATTGTGTGTAACCTAACTTTTAGCGAGGGTATGGAAAAACGTTACAGCGCGTTACATAGGGGGGAGGGGGTTACGTAATACTTCTACGATCCCTATGGCACAAACAGCTCCATAATGCCGCAAGACAGACTGCTCAAAGTAGACCGTCTCTGATCAGCATAATCGTTAGGTCCGCAAAGCCACGTGTTGGCGAGCAATCTAACGAGCGTGATGCGACGAGAAGACGCCGCGGTGGAGTACAGCGGGTACGGCGCGTGCCCCGTGCTTACCTCGTACCGCGCCGGCATGCTTGCCGAGTTCAACTACGACAAGAAACTCTGCAACACCTTCCCTTTCGATCAGGTAAGACTTGAATCATTTTGATGTAGGTACCTATGTAACTAGGGAGGTTACCGTGTAAATCATTTTGATGTATGTAGGAACTAGGGAGGTTGCTATGTAATGTGTAAATGTTTCGTTATGTGTGCAAGATAATTAATTGAAGCGCGAATCAATTCTTTAGATAAGTTAGCAGCAATCCTATTTATATTACGAGTTTTAAAAATAAAAGGCAAGAGTATGTACCTAATTCAATTCAGTAATGTAAAATTTCTGCGATTTATACGTAATATTTTTCGATCATTTACATAATAACATTATTTTAATTTCAGAGCAAGGAACGTCGTATTTTCTACAAACTGCATACTTATTATTTCCCTTACCTGTACTGGAATAAAATATTAAAAGGCAAGTGGAACGGGCCATCGAAATTACGTAAAATTATAAATCCATTTAATAAATGAAACAATTTTTAAAACATACAAAATGTTTTATTAGACTTTGGTAACTAAAAACTATTTTTATTTTACATAATATACAATCAAGTCGAAATACATTTTCATGGCAGCGGAACTATCTATTCACATACATAATTAGGTACTAATTATAATTACCTATTACATTAGAAAAATCTGCAATAAATAAGCATTATAATTCTGCTTTTAAAACTTTATAAAACACAGAATTTTATAAATAATACACATTTATTATCTATGTAAAGTTACGTATTTTTATTTGAATAGGATTTTGGCTAGCTTTTTAGATGTAGGGTTATGTAGTATGGTATAATAGGCAAACAAGATGGACGTAGAAGATAAGGCAAGGGATCGGTGGTAACTAGAGTAACCTAACATAAAGGGGATATTTACAAAAAATAATAAAACTATAGTACTGGAATTACCAAACTGAGTTCCATAGAATAGTCGTCAGGGTTATGCAAAAATTATTGAGAAAAAAAAATCTTACATAATTTTTAAGGGTGGTTTGTTATTATTTGATGTGGGGTTCCATAAAATAGAAGATATTAAGTTGCTGTTCCGTTATCATTACAATTTGGAAAACCCCGTTCGTAGTAGATAGTTCAGTAATACATATTTTGGGTAAGATTCTTATGGACTATGGTAACACTGGCAAAGTTAATAGGTTATATATTTTTTACTTTTACTTAACTTTAGACGAAAATTAAGTTGAGAGACATAAGCTGAGTAGAATAGTAAGTAGGAAAGATAGAGTCTTTAGTACATAAATCCAAGCAGTTTCATGATACAAACATTGTGCTACACCTAGATTTTTAAATGGAGATTTATGGATACTTTGTGCATCTTGGTTTAAAAAAGAAAACAAACCACATTGCATAACAGTGCACCTTTTTTAAACTCATAAATGAATTGTGTAACAGGTGAGCATGATACTTGATTATAATCAAAACATCAGAAGTAGGATCTGATTAAAAATTAAAATAACTTACTATCAAAATTACAACACAAATACTATACGTTAGTTTACCTGATAGTAATGTCATTGTAAATTATATCAATATTTACAGTACCAATATCGTTTCATAATGTTTGCAGGCGCATCAATAAAACCATTGCTCTTGACACTACACTGTCTTATCTGATAAGTTAATTCAGAATTCCCTTCAGATATTCATAATTTCAAAGTCAACGTATGTAATTATACATATCACATGACAAATAGTAGAGTTATCAACATAACATAATACTATGTACTTTTTCAACTATTAAAACGACATCATTCAACGCTTGAAATATCCTTAATCATTAATAACTACTTTAAGCAACTATTTAAAAAAGTAATGATGCGGCAATAATAACATTTTGCACAAACAATTTTCATTCAAACAAAAAGTAACATAAGTTATGATGTTAGGGTCAATGAACTGAGGACAAATGTAACGCTAGTAATAAGAACTCATGACTACCAAATTGTTTACAAAGTAAATATTTGACTTAATACTACTAATTGATTCCTCGATCACCAATCAGGCAATCACTTAATAGCGATTCCAATTCGGTACGAACATACATCATACTTACACACAATACTTACCTGATTTGAAACATTGTTTAATACTGCTAGTAATCTTGAACAATCACCATCATATCACGCCCGATTCAAAGCCGAGAAATGCTCCTTTTCACTGGATTGTTTAGCGTCTAAAACGCTCTGTCGCTTGCGTTTCATAGCCGCCTGCCTCACTCTATACCTCCGCCTACTCTTAACCAAGTAAACCGCTAGAGCTATCGCTATGAGCAGAGATAGGATAATGCAACCGCCCAGGATCAGGGTCAATGAACTCACGGCCCACGGACCTTCAGTTGACGGCTCCAACTGCAATTTGACAAAGGTTTTTTCTAGCAATATGTATTTAGACCAAAGATTGACTGATAGATAGTGGTATTAGCATTAAGTCCGACTTTTGTACCACATCAAAATTGGTGTAATAAAAAAATAGAAAATAAATATGTACTACGTAAAAGATTACGCTGAGTGAATAATTGGACATGTGCAACGATTAAAGCGTGAATGAACAAACATCCAAATATGTTAACAAAGTAATTATATTAATAAATAGGATTAACCCTCTCCTCTTATCTTCAAAGGTAAATTTCTAAACTACTTCTTCCCCTCTCGCTTTTGTGATTACGTAACACATAAATGGATCCAAATAAAGCAATTTGACACGCCTCGTTCTTGATTTAACGGGTAATAGAAGAAAATTGTTCAGATGTGTCATCAGGTCAGTGTAACAGAATTGGCCTATAAACTTTACTGTATACAGTTACAGAATATATTATGTTGAGTTTAGTAGATTGCACTGTAGAGTGCCTCAAGGATCAATTCTAGGTCCTTTACGTTTTTCATTACGTAAATTTCCTGATGACATCGTATGTGATTTTGATTATTGTGCATATTAAATAGTTTAGAATTATCTATTTATTTCTGAACATTAAAATAACCCTTAAGGCTGAATTTCAACAAATGTTAGGTAAACAGTTGCAAATGTATCAAAGATGGAAACCTTGATATTGGATACACTCAATTATTGTCTGAGTTGTGTTGGGATTTATGCCCAAGTATAAGAAAAATCAGAAATGTTGATACTGCAGATTAACAAAATGACGTCATTAGATAACATTGGTCGTAAGAGATAAATTTGTGGGGTAAGTACTCACGAGGTAGGTGCCGTGTGGTCCGGCTCGCATGAACAGGTCGCTGCACAGCGCCTGCTCTGTCCAATTGTACCAGTGCACCAGGCGGAGGCCTTGGTAGGCACGCGGTGACCCACATCTGGTACACGAACATCAGTTATTCAGTTAGCCGTTACTCTATGCACATCGCTGATTTATAGCGGTTAAGCCGTTTTAGTGACCTTGTAGAGGGTCTTAGAAATTCTACTACGACCTAAGGAACGCGTTTCCAATTAAATGTATAAAGTACTTAAGACAAACGTAACATAAAATGAAATTTAAAGAAAAACAAAAACGTTAAATTAAAACTTCCCAAAGTCTCGATAGACATTGCGATAGACATAGATAGATTAGACGAACAATAACAAATCCTAATGGTTGTAAACTTATTGACTTAAGAACTTAAAATAAATTAGAAAATTAAGGTAACCTTTCTCAAGCAAATTCATAGATCTTTACCTCAGCTCAGCAAGAAGCCTAGAGTTAGCTTGATACATGTGAGGGAGCAGCTCGTCCAACACCCACTGCAGGTCGCAGTTGCAGTCCCACGGGTTGAACTGGAGGTTGACCCCCTCGGACACTGACCTCCAATCTAACAGCGACTTGGACAGACCGGTCAGGTTGTTTCTGCTTATGTCTAGCTGGAAAAGAGAGCCAGTTAATTTCATTGATGAAGAATTTTAAAACTTGGTAAAATTTGCAAAATTTTTGTTAATTTGTAAATGTAGAAATTGTATTACTTTGTAATTTTAGTCAGGATTTGTAGGGTGTAGAATATCTAGTCCATTGACCCCCACGATATAGTGAATCCTAACGTGTGACTATGAAAGTGTTCCATTATCATTTAATTTTTTAAGAAATCTGAAATTATTTAGGATTTCTTAGTAAGTGTCTAAATCGTAGACTTCATTTTATCATGAAGATAAGTAATTCACTCACCATACATAAAGAGGTGCCGTCAAATGCGCCATCTTGAATATCGTTTAACATTTCACAGTTGGACAGAAATAGGGAGAAACAGTTTCTGACATTGGTTTCCTCATCGCTATTTCTACCAAGAACGTTACTGAAGGCCTTATCTTCAACAACGGATAGTCTGTCCAAATCGTTCATGTACAAATTCTTCACCGCAATTATGTTTTTAAAATAAATGCTCTCGATGGGATTCCCATCTAATACGAGCTCCTCTAAATTCGGAAACGTCTGACTGGTCAAACTTTTTGGCACTTCTGGTATTAGATTGTAGGAAATGTCCAAATTAAACAGTTTCGGTAGCTTCTTTTGAATGTCGAATTCCTTTATTTGATTTCCTCCTATACTTAGAATCTGTAAAAACACAAATATTTCAATGTAACATTTCCTGGTCCTTTGGGAACTTTTTCTTTTATTATTTGTTGAACAATACTTACCTCTAAATTGTCAAAGTTTACATTATTCTCGTCATACAAGCTGGATAACCGATTATACGATAAATCAATATAAGTAATAGTACTGGGAAAGTTGAGCCAATGGTATAGCGTATTTATCTTTAGTATGGCGATCTGTAGCGATGGTGGCAAAGCGAATTTGAACGTTATGTTGTTCTGGGCAAGGTTCAGTTCCTTTAAATTCGGGCAAGATAAGAATGCATCTTCTTCGATAACTTCTATCACATTATTCGATAGGTCCAAGAGTTCACTGAAAAAACAACATTATAACGGATTATAAAATTTATGCGAGTACAGTCTCAAAGGACAATTTAAAGACTTCAAATGGAGACCTGAGCCTTTGCCAGTAAGATACATTGATCTTCAAGCGAAGAACAAAATTTAGATAAGTAAAGAGTATTGCGTAAGATTTCTTGACAATTTAGCATGTGTTACATAGTTCTGGGAATGTTCTAATGTGTAAATGTAAAGTATGTCGTCAATCACATCTTACTTACATATTATTATCCTGAGGAAACGAGCCCTTCACAATAGCGCGTATTCTGTTACCGTTCAAATATAATCTCTTCACGCTCTGCAATGACTGACTGTCAGTTTTGTGCAACAATAAATCGTATATTCCATTCTTGCTCAGATCCAAGTCTTCGAGCATCGTCATCGGCTGCATAGCTTCAACTGGCACTCGCTTTAAGAGATTACTTTGTAAGCTAAACGACTTGACATGACGCAAGAACTTAAAATCCAAAGGATTGAAGTCTGCGATTTTGTTATAAGACAGGTCTAAGAACTCTAAAGAGTCTATATTCGTGAAAAGATCAGGAGTGATCTCTGTTAACTCGTTTTGGGAGAAAGAAAGCTTTTTCAAATTTGGAACGTCACTGAATGGGTCCGGCCAGTATGTCTTGATCGCGTTGTTGCTAAATCTCAGTGATTCTACTTGGCTGTTTGCTGGTAACCTGGAAATAATCTTGTAATATTAACACGGCTATTATTAATTAAAACATGAAGACAATAACCAGTAATCAGCTGAATAATCGAGGTTTGTGATGTACAATGCTACGATCGTAGATAATGAAACGTAAGAAAAAACTACGAGTAGTTCTATTCGTATACTTACAGAGGTGTAAAATCTTACTACATATTTACTTATTATGGAAGGCGAATACAACAATTTTTACTTATTATGAAAGGCGATTGCCAGCAACTAACTATTATTAAGTCCCTAATTTTTTATTGACTATAAATCTAGGCCATAATATTTGGTAGAATTTTGTTATTTCTGAATGGGTAACTAACTAATTACATACTTTACAAAGTATTTATATTGAAATAGGTATTTAGGAAGGAATTTAAAAGAAATATTTCCATTGCGTTGCTAAACGCAGCCGCCTCATTTACGTTATCAGTGAGTTCCTCGTTTAGACGCCATCAATCAACAGATCGGGATCTGTGCCGCTGTTGTTTGTTGCGAATCTAGTCGGAGGAAGCGCCGCGATAAAATCTACTTAATCTCATTCTACGGCATGAGGTAATCGAGAGATAAACTTTATATTTTAGGAGGCATCGTCATCACGTAACTGTTTTATTGCTGGCTTCAGTCTATTCTGACATTGTGTGGGTACGATGTACAGGATTGGCAGACTTCATACTTTTGTTTTTAGCGGCTTACTAACTTTTTTAATAATAATAAACATTGTTACATTTTAAAATATTGTTTATTGTAACACGCGTATGAACCATTTTAAAAAATTTCATTTCAAAAGCTACGGGTGATTAACTTTCAAAGTATTAAGGTACCAACGTAAAATAAAAATTCTAAAAGGATATTTTTAAATGGCTCTTGAATTTCAATAGGAAAATGATACTTTTACAAGCTGCTGACCCGAATGGCGCTTTGGTTATACTACCGAATGGCGCTTTGATTTCCAGCAAGCAGAATTTGAGTGATGAATTTTAATTTATGTTTTCGCTCTAAGGACATATTTAACTATAAGTATTGTCCATGGCAACCACAATACAGATATGTAATCCTAGTGCGTGGCCATGAGTGTGTAGCGTTATTTACAGGCTGTAAAAAAACCCTGCCTCAGTTAATGATTGACAGCATAAAAGACGGCAATCGCGGGAAATGTATGGGTTGCAGCTGAGCAAATAATAAAGTTACACACACAGTTTAATAAATAAACATTGTATATTGGCAGAAATTAAGTCATTTTCATGTTTTTATATTACTATTAGGTATACCTATAGTTTTTTATGTGAACTTTATAAAAGTCATACAATACTAAGATAAAAAAATGTATCTACTCTATAAATTCAGAAACCTCTGAATTTGAATATTTTTTTCATAGTGTTAGCGGTTTTTTGTTTCATAAAGTGTAGTCAATTGTTTTTTCTACATCCAAAAGCTCAAAATTGTGAGGTTTACAGCCAGCAGAGTACCTACATAACATTTTCTACAAAATAAGTTAAAAAGTGTGGCTATTTGGTAGGTAGGTATATCTTGGCCTTTTGAAGGATATTTTTACTGTTTTACGTCTTAACGTGTGCAATGAAAACTATTTTCCTCTTTTGAAACACTTTCGAATAATAAGTGCATTCCCCACTTATACGCATCCCTTATCAATTCGATGAGTAACTTCACACACTTATCGCGTACAATCAATATCAAACTTTGTTTCCAGTTATCGCTTAGTTTACTGTCCTCATATTATCGTGGTTATTCACTGAACGATTATTCATTTTATAAATAACCAGATAAATATTGTTGGTCTGATCAAAGGTGGGAATTATATCTAGATCTGAATAGGTTCCGGTACAAACACTTCCTCATTCTAACAAAGGTATTAGACGTTACTCTATTTATAATTTTTACAGGCTATAATTATGTACAGGCTAAAATTATGTTTTATTTATAATTATGTAAAATTTTAATTTTTTTTATAATTTTACCCGTATTATAACGAACTTAAACATAATATAAAGTATCATTGGATTTGGATTGATATCCATAGTGGCAATTACATATTATTGTAATTGTGTTATAATAGTAGACCAGGTAAGTACCCCAAATTTTAGCAATGAAGGTTTTTCTGTTGCCTATAAATACTAATTATACATAGGTAGGATATTTCTCAGATGATCATTAATAAATTACAATTTGAAGGTATTCCACCTTCAAAGTATTAGATTAACTAATACTTACGTTAGTTACTATAACTTGTTCATGAGTTAACATAAAACAATGTGAACCAGATTTAAGCGTTATCTACATTAATTCATCAAGATGATAGTGAAATCGTCATTAACTTTTTGTAGGGCACTTCAACTGTATCTAATCGTTTAGTGGAGCTTACTTAACATTCAGTACGGTCGCGTTGGATTGCCCTAATTCATTTGTTATAAGTATGACAAACAATCCTTGTTTTAGATATTAACTTACAGGAAAAATCGAAATATAAACTATCTATGCTTTACTATTTTAGTATGGATAATTAACGCTTATTATTTGTCATATTATGCTGAGCAATCGCCTCTGTCTTTTTAAGTTAACATAATAAATGCAATAGGTAGTAAATAGTATCTATATAACATCTAAACTAGAAAAGTGGGTAGGATACTTTCCATCTGCTAAATAAATAAAATATTGTCTCTATGTGGCGCCTCTTATTTAAGTATTCTAAAGAGTTTTCATTATTAAATTATGACTGATAGATAGATATTTTGTACTGTATACTTACTTGCTGAGCGTCGACAGTCCGAGACCTTCAAAAGTCGCGGCAATTTTCAATCCATTGGGATTCTCCGGCCACTGAATCTTATCCAAATCCGACAAGTTTTCAATCTTATCCAACTCAGAACACAATATATTTAACACCAAATGAGTTCCGTCTACTTCAGGTATTTCACTACACGTACAAAACGAACACACTTTTATTAATCTGTGCACTTCTTCCGCGGCGCCGTCCTGAGCCCTGGCAGCTTCGAAAATTAAAAAATAAAACGTCAATAATTTAAAGGCGTTGGCGCGCATTTTTATATTTTTTTATTGCACTGTCACATGTACACAACTGCGTTCGGCCTGTTATCGAGGTGGAGTGATAAGATACTTTTTATCGCAGCTTTATCGCGGCATTGATGATGGTTGTATAGTTTGCTGAAAATGACGCAGGTGAGACGGTACCGGCATACTCGACTAACTACTGGACGAACAATAATCAGGATCGATCCCGTTGAACAAACATCCTTATTTAATTTTCGAACGAGACAACTGTTCTGGAGAACGTTAGTGTTTACAAACGTTCAGATTATAATAGAATTGTCGGAAACACAATAATAAACAGATTTTGTAGTGAAATAAACAAAATTGGACAAAAAGTGTAAATGGTAGATGGTTCGTGCGATGCGGTTACCGCTAAACTACTAATGATTAAGAACGAGCTGTGGGCTGCTACCGGCCATTATGAACCTGTAATACGAGAGCTATATTGACCACAATGACACCACACGGACGATTCAGAGGTATTATGAAGTCCTTTGCACCTCAATGTTATTTGGAGTATCGATCAATGAAATAACGTTGAAAGTTAGAACGGCCGTGGAAATCGGTCAAGAGTAAGATCTCAATTTTATTGCGTAAACGCAGAGCCGATTGTTTTTGCTGACAACCTAACTGAATCTATCTAGATTACACCAACTTTAAAACACAAGATGTAGGTATATTGAAACTGTATAAATCAATACATATACTAAGAAAAAAATTTAATTAACAAACAATTTAATTTGCAAACGACTTCTAATGCACAGATTAGATAAGAAAGGTTTTTTTGAAAATTTTTCTTTAAATTATTGAAAATAAAATTTCATATAAAATATTGTGGTAATAAAGTGTATAATTTTAAAAATCTTACTGCGTAAAAGAAATAAAACATTGTTTAAGACAAATATATATAATATTTATTACAAAAAATACCAGTTATCAACATTAACTACAACAATATGCGTACGACTAACTACTTATTAAGTTTTTCCTTACGAATATTTTATTATTACGATTTATTATAAATGCCGAGGGAAAAATTCAACAGTATAGACAACATGACTAGTCATCTTTATAACTGGTCAATCATAAAGCATTATGACACAGCCTTGGGAATTTTGAAAAAAAAAAACTTTAAAAATAGAATGGTACTTATAAAGTGTTCGAAGTTCAAGAAAAAACTATAGATAAAAAATTACAGTATTTTTTTTAGAATCTTTATAAAAAAAATTATGCAATACAATTACTATTATAGCGATTAATAGTTTTTCATTTACAGATACATAATCGCCGAAATGTTTAACAATGTACAACAGTATTGACAATTATAAGCTACATATAAAAAAAGATAACAATTTTGACTTAGAACACGTCCATTATACTGGCACAAACAAAATTCATAATTTTATACACAATTTTGAAGTCACCCTGTTAACTTTGAGTTTCAATTAAGTATATCAACTATAGAGTATAAGGCAGATAATATTTTATAATGTTCGGAATTATAAAAAAAAATGTTTTTTTATATTACATAGGTCACTTTTATAATAATTTTTAACAAAATATTGAAAAAGTAAATACGTATTTTGTATATAAGTATTTCAATACATTAATAATATCTGGACATATTAATTTATGTTTTTTCGTGACATTATAAACATACATAGAAGTAGTGAAATATATTATTCATACATCATTAATTAAATGATAATATTTTACTTCATTAAGTTCATGATCGCAATGTGTGAGTTTCACAAGATTTTTTACACATTAACACAAGATAAAAATGTAAGGAAAAAGCATTCAAGCTGTGTTACGGTAAATCTTTCAAAAGAATATGTTTTACACAAAAGTTGTTTATTTTTAAAATAGAAAATTCACCAACTTTAAATTAGGTTCTTACTAAGTAAACTGCCTAAAATTTAATTTTCTTACACTACTACATAATATATCAATATTTAAGTCTTTAATGTAAATGCACTTAGTTCCTATTTAATAGCAGCAATTTTACACTATATATAGGCAACAAAATTATACCTTATATACCTAATATTATTGTCTGATCCATTTTGTATGAAGATATTAAAGACACATTTGACCTTAACGTTTAATTAAAATCCAGTTTCATTATAAAACCATTATTGAATAAATGTATTGAACATTATGCGTTTTAGAAACAATGTAATTATATTATTTTGTTTTCTGATAGTCGTGAAGTATTTCTGCCAGAGAGATTATATAGTGGAAAAAGGGCTCATCTGAAACTCCTTCCAACATACTACTTCTAACGTAAAACTCAACCATTAAGCTCGGCGCACACTAGGCAACCAAACGAACACGACTTTGCAAGATCTCCTGCATAAATAGGCAGTCAGGAATTCCTCATATATTTAGCTGCCTAATGAACCTTAGTAGCCACATTTATAACAATCTTGATAATATTCTGAGCCAAAGCAATATTATTTCATTTCAAAAGACAACTTGATTACAACAAAATTATGTAGCACAACTTACTGTAGTTATTTATAGCGGCACCCGTGTACTTGTGCGTTCGAGTATTCAGTGAGTGACGTCATCAGAGAGCATTATGCTCTTTCAGCAGAAAGTGTCCGACTAATCGCTTTTGTATGTCTGTCACACCGCCATATATTTGAGTACCTCGCGCGTCCCTGTAGACAAAAAAGTAATTATAAAAACATATATATAATGTATGTGAGAAAACGGGAAAAAGTTTACTAGATTTTAAACATATTTTTTTTTAACTTTCTACACCTATTATTTTTTACGAATAACTTA
>LGAG01000039.1:888477-899798 GCA_001278395.1 Lerema accius | reverse complement strand
TTGATGATTATGACAACTGATAACAAGTTGACGGTTACCTGAAGTGTCTCTCAGCGGGGTAGTCAGTGGAGAGCCCGCGGCCGCCCAGGATCTGCACGCAGTGGTCGGCGACGGCGGCCGCGTTCCTCCCCGCCACGTACTTGGCCATCGCGCTGTTCTTGGTGCTGACGGCCGACGCCGCGCGGTACGTCAGCAGCCGCGCCGACTCCGTCAGGATGCACATATCCGTCAACCGGTCCTGTACAGACAATATACAATATATACCTCGTTTTTTTCGTCGTGATAAAAAGGTAAACAATCTTGGCACAACTTTTATTCATTTCATTAATTTAAAAAAATATTTAGAAGTATACAGAAATGTATTTTAACATTAAATTATTGTTTATTCTTTTTTTTTTTAATTTGTGTCTTTCTTATTTTTAAATCGATAATTACAATAAAAAGATACTAAGATCGTTTACCTTCTATATCACGACGAAAAAAAGAGGTATATATCTATATTAATATTATAAAGCTGAAGAGTTTGTTTGTTTGAACGCGCTAATCTCAGGAACTACTGGACCGATTTGAAAAAATATTTTAGTGTAAGATAGTCCAGTTATCGAGGAAACTTATAGGGTATATAACATCACGCTGAGATGTATTAGAGGAGCAGCAAAAAAAATTGTTTCAGAAAGGGGAAAATTACGCGGGCGGAGCCGCCGGCTACTTCTAGTATACAATATATGGTGGAATCGTCGTAACGTGACGTCGTTTAATGTGAAAGTCTGTAAAGATTTTTCCAAATTGACTGCGTTAAAAGAAGGATAATGTTTTTAGAGTGTATGTGCATGTATGTTCAATTTCTATTACCTTAACAGATGGTAGTCGTGTTAAGCTTTTACCGAAGGCTACTCGTTGTTTGGCATAATCTATGGCGGTGTCTAATGCTGCTTGAGCAATACCTGAAACACGAGAAAGTCATTATTTTGATAACATTTTTTCGTTGAAAGCAACACACACCAGTCCCATGCACACACACGGAGGCACGCACACACGCACACGTACACACACACGCACACATACACATGTATACGAAATTCAACCAAACCATCAAAACCATTGCGTAAATACGCGCACCAGATACTTAGACACATAAAGACGCACTCACCAACAGCATGAGCAGCGATCCCTATCCTCCCCTGGTCGAGCTGCTCCATGGCGATCTTGAACCCCTCCCCGACCTCCCCGATGAGGTTGTTGCTCGGCACCCGCACGTCCTCCAGCGTGAGGTCGCACGCGGTCGCCGCCCTGACACACGCGCTTCACTTCTCACTCATTAGCTCTCTTTATAACGCCGACAGACTCTACTTGTCAACGATTAAGAGTGTAGGTATGTGTGTGTGAGTGAGTGCGCGCGTGTGCGTGCGCGCTCGTGTGTGTGTGTGTGTGGGTTGGTGAGTTCGTTCGCTTGTGCGTGTGTGCGCGATAGCTCGTGTATGAGTCTGCGTGAAGTTGTTAATTTATTTGACACGTGCTACTGTCCAAACAGTTTGATGGATTTTAACATGTAAGTTTTAGTTGGATTCGTCTCCAATATGAAAGTCATAAGTTATATTTTGGTTGTTATGGTACCCCCAACCCTCAAAAAATTTATGATTACTTCTACATAGCAAGTAAGTTAAAATTAGTATTTCGTCTAAAAATCACCTACGGGATAGAGAAACGTTTGTTCAAGCTTGTGTTATGTTAGATCATATCTTATGTTATTTTAACTGTGTTGCCAAAGCAGTCAGCAAATAGTTATACAAAGAAAGGTTACTATAATGCGAAGCGTTATTTTATCGTCTTCCCATTAATGTATCTAAACATTTGTTATCGTAAGCTTACTAAATTATTTGAGTTATTTATTTTTCGTATTCGTAAGATGGTGACAGGCAAGATAAGATAATAAGAGTTAGTACTGATATACAAAAAACGTAATAAACAACTTACCTGACGCCCATGATTGGTTCCTTCCTGCCGCGGAACACGCCTTCCGCGTCCAATGGCACCAGGAAACCTGACCACCAACATTTTAGGGTTAAAGTACTTTTAAACTTTACATTCATATACTCCGGTAAAATGAAGACATTATTGATAAAAAAAAATTGAAAGAAACAATCTATTTCTTCACCTAAAAAATAGCTTCTAAGGGTTCTATCGATAGGTTTGCTAGGCCCTTATAACAATTCATAAGTGCTTTAGGATGGAGGAAAAGAAAGGCGAAAAAACAATTACATTAAAACCTATATCCCTACTAATATTATAAATGTGAAAGTAACTCTGTCTGTCTGTCTGCTACGCTTTCACGTCTAAACCACTGAACCGATCCTGATGAAATTCGGTAGAAGATAGAACTGAACTTGGGAAAGGACATAGGATACTTTTTATCGCGAAAAAGTCGCGCGATATAACCGAATTCTATGCGGGCGAAGCCACTAGAAAGCTAGCTATATAAATGAATACCATACATACAAGCCAGTCCCTTATGTTTGAGGTCGGGGTCGATGGTGGCAAAGACGACGGTGGCGGCACCCTCGATGGCCGACGTCACCCAGCTCTTGCGGCCGTTCAGCACCCAGCAGTCGCCGTCGGCCCGCGCCCGCATCTTTATACTGGCCACGTCACTGCCCGCGCCTGAAATAACACTTTATAATTCAACCTTGACTTGATCGCTAATGTTAAATCATACATTCATGTTTCTGGTCATTGTTTTAAACATGAATTAAAGATTTAATGAAAGTTTCTAATTAAACTTGAAATTATTATTTATTTCTTAGAAACAGTTGTATTAGTTGTAGTATATGCACATACGTATTTAAGTATGTATACAGATGTTAATCGAAATTGAACCTTACATATACACAAAAAACGTTCAAAATCGTGCTACAGTAATAACAGTATACATTCTATTAATATGCACAATTACAGTAGACAATAGATTTCCCGTGAAGTAACTACGATGAATTTCATTATATTTAGCAAAAAGTTACGAAACTTACGAATATACGTAAACCAATTAAAATAAAATTAAGTCCTTTATTACTACTTTATTTGTAACTCTTGAGTATGAGTGACGATGGACTATTACATAACCTTATATCTACATTACATATATCTCACGCAACTTACCCGGCTCACTTAAAGAGAAGCACCCAATAGACCCTTTCGTAAAGTCTCTTAGGAACCTCTCCTTTTGATCTTCCGTTCCTTTTTCATTGACTAGATTGGCATACAGGAAATTATGTATAGAAACCAGCATCCCAGTGCTGGCACAGCCTCGGGAGATTTCTTCCACAGCAATCGCCAGCGACAGGTAGTCCAGGCCTAGCCCACCATAGGCCTGGTCCACTGAGGTCCCCATTAGGCCTAAATCCGTTAATCGTTTTATCTGTGAAAAGAAGCTATAGTCATTCTCAAAACTGCAAATAACTTAAGGCATAATCACACCGTCTCAATATGACACTCTTATAGAGAGTTTATAATTGAACCCAAGAATATATTTCTGTAAAAATAAATTATAAATCACATAAAGATCGACGGAAATGACGATTGTTACTTTTTGTGTCTGTTACGAACTGTTTTTGTTTGTCTGATTGAGACTAAAATAAATGGGTTATGTATCCTAGTCTCAATGTTTAATCAATGGAGTAATACAAAAATAGAATTACAGATGCCAGATCAATATCTGCATTGTTTTCCTCAAACAACAAACCTCTGGCTTATTATCAATTTGACTTGACACCCTTCTGTATTATCGGCTTTTTGAAAAGGTCAGATATAAAGATATACTTTACACACTTTTATCAATAAGATATCGGTTTTATTGAAGAAATATGATATAATATTTTTCGCGATTAACGTGACATAAAATCAATGGAAAATTGATCTTGGTTGAATAACTATAAAAATGCACCAAAGAGTTTTAATTTTATTTATTAACAAAATATGTAATGTATTATTAAATACAACTAATATTATTTAAATATTATAAGTTAAAGTGATCACATAATATAATAAGCCAATAGGTAATAATGAGTGCACTTCATAATGTATCAAGACCCAATAAACTTTTAAATAAAAGAAAAGACGTAACTCTCAATGTTACTTGACCTTAATAAGTTTAAAATTTTGTAAAGGTTTGCCTCATTTAAACTCGTTTTAAGAACCAAGGTTCACATACTATATATGCGGGCTCATTGTATGTGGCCTAGAAAGGGAATTTGTTATCAGAAACCGCTAGTAATTCAATGTAAACAAATAAACATTGAACTGTTGCTTAGCCTGAATATAAAATGTGGGTATTACCTACTATGGATACTAGATAAAACATCTATTTGAATAGAATTTAATTTGAAACATTGACACTGATTTGGGCAGTATCTTATATTAATTTATAATTTTAATGTAGAAAAAAATAAAGTCAATCAATTATACCAAATTGATACATTTAGGTGACAGCCAGAACAGATAATTATAATAGCTAGAGTTACATAATAACAAGATATGATAAGAATTGTACTTTTCAAACTACAAACAAAGAATTTTCAAACTTATATACTCTTAGTTTTGTCTATCCTGGATTTAAACTCTGGCTTTAACCTGGATTTTTAATTAGTTTCACTAAACTATTAATAGGTAATGGTAATATAACTATTAATAAATCGGTAAATAATCAATAAAAATATTCTCATCAAAAAATTATAAATTATATATTATGATGACGAATATTATGATATTAACTAGTTATCCATTGCTTAAATGGGATCATTTACTGACACTATAATTAGAGAAAAAAATAATAAATATAGTGAAAAGTGTATAATGGCATAAGAATACTTCACTATTGGGTTGTAAGGTCACCTTTTCACCAACCTATCAATAGATTGGTGAAAGCAAACCATTGTATTACATTATATGATAATGTATGAGTTATACCAACCTGGTCAAAGGGAAATCTCCCTTGCAGATCTAGCTTGGCTGCATTGGGCTTGAGGTGTTCATTACTGAAGTTACGAGTTAATTCTTGTATAGCTAGCTGCTGTTCAGTCAACTGAGTGGTGAAAGTGCGACTTTGAGACAATACTTTGAAGCATTGTAGACTGGCCACTGAAATAAAAAAAATGGATTGTTTTATTTTTCTAACTTTCAAATATACTTTAGAACCTTTTTGTTTTTTTGTAGCTTGTTTACCTTTACACTTGCTTATTACAAATTAGATAGTAGTTGTAAAGGCTACTGAAGGAAATATAAAAAAAGAGTCAGAAAGACGAGGAATAGAAAAACTTAATAAAGAAATTAGTGGCCTACAAGAGCTAAATAGAATAGAATAACACCGGTATGTAATCATTCAGACTATACAAATGTACAGTCCCCTAAACATTATTTTTGAAATACCTATTATAGCTTAATTACTTATTTTTTGCATTTTGTTTCAACGGTAAATTAAGGACTTTATTATTAATAAAAGGAAGGTACTTACAGTTCAATTTATTCGTTTTTAAAAACGCCTTTGCTGCCATGTTCGAGAAATCAAACAGTGTAGTAAAGTGAACTTGAATAGATATCGCACTGAGTGCACGATTTTAGTGTATGTTAGTATTACTGGCGATAATGTGAAGGTCACGCGAGTTTGGATTTTCGGAAAGTTTACTGCAACAACCGGGCCCACTACAGTTCTGTTCACACGCACTTTACAATCTACAATATAATATTATGATTTATTTGAATAAAACTTGTGGCTACTTAATTATATTCTTACTTTTATAATGTACTGTGTTAAATGCACGAGATTATTTAATATTCTTTTTATAATAGGTATAATTTTAAATGCAAAAAATAACATTCAAAACAAGTAAGAAACTTTCGAACTCATTCCACCGCCGATTACCTTATTTGACGTATTGACATTGACAATTTCAAAATTTGACTTTAACGACAGAAGACAATATTGACACTAACAGCATTATTGACACTGACTGTGGTTGCTGTCAGTCAGCCAGCAGTCAGAGTGAGTAATGTAAGAACAAAACAAACTGATGTTTGTTTGTCATCCCAAGGATCTGTCAGTTGCTGTCAGTTGAGTGTGAAACTGTGAATCAAAAAAGAATAAAGTTGTTAATTTATTTTCATGTAAATATTTTTCATGTTTGGCGTTTCATCAATTGTATAGTATTGTTCAAGAATCGATTTATATACTTAAAGTTCTGTGCCTATCCCTTTATCTAATGTGAGTTTTGTCGGTAGTATCGAAGCTTGGAAACCCGAAGTTTACAAAAACAAAAATCTTCTAAAAGTGCATTTAAAAATAAAGTAGAAGATGACTTCGATCTTCGACCAGTACGAGCAGGCCTCGCAGGTTTCCCAGCGCCCAGTACCTGTATCCGAACAAATGACTTCGTCTGGATATATCAATATGCAGTTGGAAGATAATACGCCGATGTTTTCGAAACAGAAGATGAATTTCAACCCTTCAGACCTGATAACCCACGTCGCTGTGGCTAGCGACTTCTTGGTCCTCGCAATGGCTAATGGCAAACTCTTTCGACTTGATTTAAAGAGTCCGGATGAGCAGGAAGGTAAAATATTGATATTATGTTTCAAAAGTTTGTATTGTCCCTTAGTAGAAACTGTGAAGTGCCACAGATATCTATTACAATTATGGAACATGTACTATGTCAGTCTCTTAATGTAACAAAGAAAACATTAATCAACCTAGATCAGGCTGTGCTTTTTGTAGGTGTTATTCAGTTATCAGCTTTATTATTTTTGGTAACATTTAACTACAACTTATCAGTTGTGTAAATTAAAAATAATTACATTTGATACTCAAACCAAAAATTGTTTTACCCATGATAAGCCATTGATATCTATAAAATATTTCAATGCATATTCATTTGTTTACTGATTGTGTTGAGGAAATTATTGTTTAAAACTTCCAGAAATCCATTACGCTAAATATGTTCAGCCAAATTTGAAGCTAACATCTATATTCCTGGATCCACTCGGGTACCATCTTCTCATGGCATTTGCTGCTAAAACAAAGGATGCTAACCCAGAGCTGGTGTACCTTCATCGTAAGAGCAGCAAAGTGAAAGTGGTGGCCAAGTCTCGTAACTATGAGGTGACAGAAGTTGGTTGGAACTATGAGAACACATCAACCACAACTACTGCTCCTATTCTCCTCGGAACATCACAAGGTCACGTCTTAGAAACCGAACTGGAATCAAATAGTGACCACATGTTTACTGCAAGTCACCAGTATTGGAGACAGGTGAGAAATTAGTATAAATCCAAATCTTATGCTGGCCTTAGAAGGAAAGCTTGAAGAGTGCAATTACATGAACCGTCTGCTTCAAATAGCTCATGCATGGCAGTCAGACAAACTACTGCTTATAGTTTCTTGCCAAATGCTTCAAGAAGTCCATCTATTGCCAGCTCTAGTATTATAAAATGTTTAATCATGGGGATTATAACTATCTCTAATACATTAACAACTGAACTGTTTGTCCATTTAACTGACATTTATATAATAAATGATCCAGTAAGGTTACTTTATGTTAGTTATTTTATTAAACAATAATTTCCTTTGTATGCAAGCTGCCTAGTTATTTACCATTATATGGAAACAAGGAGATTGACGGATTGGTAATATAAAGTTCAATATATTTTTCACTTTGCACCTGTTCACACACTTACACATGGTATATTAAAATTATTATGCTTATTAATATATTGAAATACATTTATTTGCAGGTATTTGACATTGGTAAAGGAAAAGATACTCCGATCACCGGGATACAGTTTCACCGAGTTAATTCCACAAAGGAGTATTTTATCTTCATCACCACACCAAATAGATTATATCAGTTTATTGGGAATGTGGTGTTTACAGACAACAAACCCTCTCTACAGTACATCTTTCATTCTTACTTAACGAGAGCAGAAACATTTCAGGAGATACCTTCTACATTAAAGTACTCTAAGTTGCAATTCTTCTGTGATAAGAATAACGTTCCTAAAACCTTTGCATGGTTGACTGAGCCTGGGATATTTCATGGACAGGTTAGGTTTTTATTGTACTTTTAAATAATTATAATTTTTGCTGTTCGTGTTTAATGGTGTTAAAATAGGGATGTGCCTTTATTTGCAGATTGATCTCAACTCCCAAAACAACACAAATTCGCTATTCACACAAGGTGAACTTTTAAGTTACCCGGCAGATACTGACAGTAAAGAAACTACTCCATTGTCATTTGTTCTAACAAAATTTCATGTTTTACTCATGTATTCCGATCGGGTTAAGGCTGTGTCCCTATTGAACCAAGAACTAGTATATGAAGACAGGTATACTGAAGCTCACGGTAAGCTCAAAAATTTGGTCAAAGATACTGTTAGGAGAACCATATGGGCTGTCACTGATAAGGCCGTTTTTAGATACAAGGTTATTCGAGAAGAACGAAATGTATGGAGGATATATTCTGATAAAATGCAATTCGATTTAGCCAAAGAACACTGTAATAACAATCCTGCTTACATGGATATAATTAATGTGAAACAAGCAGAGTTGCTCTTCGCGAATGGTAATTACGACAGGAGTGCGGAAATATTTGCTGATACGCAGAATAGTTTTGAAACGGTGTGTCTGAAGTTTTTGGAGGTTGACCAAGTGAATGCATTGAAAATTTATTTAGAAAAACGATTGGAATCGTTACAACCGGATGATAAAACTTTAATTTCTATGATTGTCATTTGGATGACAGAGTTATATGTATCTCAGCTAGGTCAGCTACGAAGGGCGGGGAAAGAAAACTCTGAGGAGTACCATCAGATCCAAAGCGCCTTCGAAGTGTTCCTCTTGCAGCCAAAAGTAGTGAAATGCATGCAACATGTGAAGTCAGTCATATATGAGTTAATGTCTTCTCACGGCGACAAACAAAACTTGATAAAATTAATGGTGATCAACGAAGATTTTGAGAATGTGATCGCACAGCACATTTACAGGAAATCATACTTGGAAGCGTTGAACATGCTACAGACTTTGAAAAAGCCAGAGTTATTCTATCAGTTTGCTCCAGTGCTGATGGAGGAGACGGCGAAGTCTACTATAAATGCGCTTATTTCTCAAGGATCTAAACTGAATCCTTTAAAGTTACTGCCGGCATTTCTCTCCTGCCCAGCGGACGAGGCTCATGCAGCCGAGATTATTAGGTACTTGGAGTTTATGGTGCAGAACTTCAATGTGAGCGACAAACCGATACATAATTACTTGCTTACTCTGTATGCCGAGCATGATCAGCAAGCGCTCATGCGGTATCTAGCCAGACAAGGACAGGAGGCCACACTAGTCAACTATGATGTCCATTATGCTCTAAGGTAGTATCCATTGTAATATCTCAATATATACTTTTTTAGACTTTCTTTCTTGGAAGTCCAGTTTTTGTATGGTATTAAAATAGCAAACGAGCTGGCAATGCCACTAACCTCGTCGCCCATGAAGATCGAGGCTTACCTCGAGTAAAGACTAGAAGGGATCATTAGTTGGCTAGTAAGTCCTGTTAGTAATAGGTATAAGCGAGAATATTAGTTAATTCATTCCTTAGTGAAGGAACTGCGGATGCTAATCCTGCTAGTAAGTGTTATTAGACTGCTTAGTTATCATTAGTATTTGTCACACTCGAAGTTGCCAGAAGAATACACAGTAACAGTAGGTCTACAGCTAGCCTTAATTTTGTGGAAAACAACACAGTATTGTAAAAGAGTTGACATCTGTGTGTCAGGCTGTGTCGCGAGAAGGGTCTGTCGGAGGCGTGCGTAAAGCTGTCCACGCTGCTAGGGCTGTGGGAGGCGGCGGCCGAGCTCGCGCTGGCGGTGGGCGCGCCGCTCGCCAAGACCGTGGCCGCGCTGCCCGACGACATGCGGCTGCAGCGCCGCCTGTGGCTCAGAGTCGGTCAGTAACAAGCGGAGTAACGAGACGCTTCTAATGATACTCCATTTATCAAATTATGACCAGTATGACAGACCAGTTTCGGAGTTAGGAGGGAATAGATGAACATACATAAACACATACATATATTCCGGTTAAAATCATAACTCTCCTTTTGGCTTCGCCGTAGTCGGGTAAAAAGAAAAAAAACCTTTGCACACACGCTCGTACGCACGCACTCACGCACGTAAGTGCGCAAGACCTCACACATATACGCACTCACTAACACAAACCTGTGATGCGTATAGTGTTATGGAATTTTATTTGTATCTAGCTAACCTTTGTTTTGCCTCAGAATCAATAAAAAAAACTAAAAATTTCTTTCATTATTTACTCATTTTATAAACCTTGCACTTCCACAAATAAATCTAAACCAAAATGAGCTAATTCGGTCCAGCCGTTCTCGAGCTTTAGCGAAACTTACGAACAGCAATTGATTTTTATATAAAAGGAAATTTATTCTATTCTCTTCTACTTCTAGCGGAGCACATTATAACAAAGAACCAAGACTTGAAGGAGGCGATGAGTTTGTTGGAGGAGTGCCCGCTCATCAAGATCGAGGACATCCTGCCGTTCTTTAATGACGTGGTCACCATCGACCACTTCCGGGAACCCATCTGTCAGTCTCTACAGGTATATTAGTAAAATAATTCTTATCTATACTATACTGTATAAATAATTGTGATAATGTAAAATTAATAAAAATGTTGTTATGCGTTTACAATATTCGCCAAGTCAACTCTGACTCTACCCATAAGAGAGCATCGAAATATGAACTTTATATTTGGTTTCTTAAGGTTGACTTTAAGTTTAAGTTTGTATCTAAGTTGGCTTTAGGTATTTTGATATAAAATGGGGGAACGAAGCGCGGATAAAGTAATTATTTTCGTATAGAACACGAAGTAAAGTTGAATTAAATTTTATCTCCAGCTAAATCAATAGAAAAGTTTAATGTATAGCATTTCATATAAGTTACACGATTGTTAAAATGGTTTTCAAAGAACCAACCACTTTTTCAGGAGTACAACAATCAAATTGAGGAACTAAAAGCTGAAATGGAGGATGCTACCAAGTCAGCGGAATACGTAAGTGGTTTCCTAATATAGAATGACAAAAAGCTACATGTTTTTAAATTTATACCTCCCCAATTTTTGTCAGTCGAATTATTTGGTTTTCTAATAATTATAACTATAATAAATAAGATAAAATAATAGTGTCCGACCGAAAGTAGTTTTACGACCGAAACCGAAACCGAAAACGAATTTCGGCAACGGTCTCAGTTTCGGCCGAAACCGAAACCGAAACCGAAACTTCC
>LGAG01000039.1:868273-888426 GCA_001278395.1 Lerema accius | reverse complement strand
TCTCTCTTAATATTCTATCTCATTCATTCTGGTTAATAACCGAAAATCCGAGGTTAACAGTAACTACTGATACCTTCAAAGTAACGGTTAACCCATACGTTTAGGGGCACCTAAAGTAGCAGTAACATTTAAAACCTGTTAACAGAATATTACGATTTTAACAGGTTAACCGTTTTAACAGGTTAACCGTTTTAACAGGTTAACCGTTTTAATAGGTTAACATATTAACAGGTTAACAGATCAACAGGTTAACCGTTTATATCGGTTATCCTTTTTAAATGGGTTTTCCGATCTCTGCTCAGAACTCCTCTCACACCATGAGAGGTACTTACTGACAGATAAATGTTGTGCAGACTCGATTTCTGGGATGTCTTATTTGCAACTGAGATAATCTTAGGCCTGTAAATAATCTATTCTCAATATAAAAGCACTAAGGTCAAGGGTTGTTTTGTTATAACAATAAGTTATAGAGCATTAGGTATCAATTTGCGACATGCAACTTAATCTAGGGTAGCAATAAAGTTTGATTGCTACTCTCATTACTTTAAAAAAATGCTTATGAGGCAAAAATGCTTATGGGCTGAGATTTATTTATTAAAAACTGAGTTAACGCGATAGAACTGTGTATTTCATTTATTTTTATATTGAAATACATGTTGCCGTAGTTGACAGGCTTTTTATAAAAATTCTGTGAAGGATTGAAGTAATTTGAAAGACTTAATTTTTTTATAGGTGATAAAGAACGAGATAGATGATATTGTCGCCAGCGAATGTTTCTTCTGCGGGGAACACATGATCACCTGCATCGACAAGCCGTTCATCGCTGATGAAGACTGGGACCGGGTGATGAAAGAATGGGAATAAATAAGAGGAAGTAAGAAGTCAGTTGGTGATTTAAAATTAAAAAAAACAGACTACACATTGGTCACATTGTATCCAAATTCTATTTATTTTAAAGGAACAAAATTCGATTTAAGTGTAATTAACCAGTCATAGGATACTTTTAAGGCATATAATTTTCGTATACGTGTTTTCTAGAATATATAGAATTATTTAAGTTCACTTATCAAATGAAGTGCTTTACTCAATGAAGTGTCTGTATAAATTGTAATTTGGTTCATTTTATAATTTTATTTATAGGTTATCAAAGCTTGTATGATGTATGTAATGGAATAAAGACAGCAGTAATCAGTATAATTAATCGATTTAATGAATTTTAAAATAACATATAAATTACTAATTTGTAAAACAAGCAATGTATTTGTGTCTACTAGCAATATTTACTGTGATCTTATTATTACTTAGCAATCATGTAAAAAAGTAAATAAAATGTAATCCTTTAATTTCATAATTTATTTTTTCGCATAAGATTTTCACAGGTGATGCAATAAACTATTTATACATAAGATTTAATACGAGGAATTCAATAAAAACGGCACATTTTCTTGTGTTTATAGTTTATTGAGAAAATTGTGTTATCTTTTATGATAAACAATAAATTAATTACATAAATATTAGGATTTACATTAGGGAGGCCATTTCAAATCCTAAAGATAGCATTACACAATGCGGCATTATTGAAAACTTAATTTACAAACATAAACAATACAGTATATCGACACCTCGTTATTAGGCACAAAGAATTAACACGAAGAAGGCAGAGAATGAGAGGGCCCGTGCGGCGAATGTTACGGCTCCCGTACACAATGGCTAGCGTTATTATCTTGTACTACGAAAGTCACAATGGCCTCGAACATTGATGAAGACACTCATGAAATACACTATACACAATAGTATTCGCCAGACACTAGACATTGTGTACCAGGTCCTTTTCAGTGTCTACAAACAATTTACACTAATGCAAACTAAATTTATTGACTAGCAGCACCATCTATTTCCATAGTCTGTGTAGCAGGTTTCTCGCCTTTGCTGTCTACTTCCATAGCTTCTAATATTTCTTCTTTTTTATCTACATTTTCATCCTTATTACTAGTATCATTCTCTTTCGGCTCCTTCTTATCTTTGCTCTTGTCGCGCTTTTTTACAGTTTTCGTTCCCTTTTTCGGGCTTTTCTTGTTTTCTATGTTCTCTTGGCTCTTCTGTTCGTCTTGTTTGACTTCTGTTTGAGGTTCAGAAATCTTAGCTTCCTCGGGCCTAGTATCTGCTACCTCCGGCTGTGCGATTTCTGTTTTCTCTTCAGGCTGAGACTCTATTTTAGCAGATGGAGGCTGTGAGCCTTCTTTCTTTTCTTCGGCCACTTTCGCTTCTTCCTTCATTTCTTCCTCTACTTTAGCAGATGGTTCTTCAGCTTGTGTTTTTTCTTGAGGTTGTTCTTCTTGTATTTTTTGGGACTCGTCTTTCAGTTCTTCTTTGGTAGTTTCTTTCATTTCTACTTCACCATTCTCAACCGCGGCTTGGTCGGCCACTTGTTTCTCCTCACCGCTCTCCATTTCAACATCTTGTGGCTGTTGTGAAGTATCAGCACCTTTATTATCAGCTTTAGCTTCTAACACAGCTATACATTTCTGAATACATTTGATTGCTTCTTTTCGCGCTTGTCGAATATTCTCTTTCCCCTCTGTTTCAATATTATCTAATTTAATCAGATTCCTTGTCAACATTTCGTCTAGGAACATATATTTTTTGTCTTTTTTGGTACCTGTGAAGTTCTCAACTTCAGTCATCAAGTTAAGAACATCAGTTTGAATACTTAAAATTTGGGTTATCGGATCATTGGCAGAAGGTTGAGGTTTAGGCTGTGGCGGAGGTGTTGGTTGTTTAGGCGGCGCCTGTTGAGGCGGCGTCTGTTGCCGAGGTGACTGTTTTGGTTGCGATTTGGACGGAGTTTCAGCTCTCGGCGGGGCTTGCTCGTGGTGGACTGGCACCTTAACAAAATGTTCCTCAGGATGCATCTGGGGTTTCGGCGATTGAGATCGCTGTGGCGACGCACCTCGTGCGAATGCTGACTGAGGATATACTTTTTGCTGTACAAACGGCTGTGCTCCCTGACGGAATCCTTTATTGAAAGGAGTTCCGAAGGTTCTAGAGAAGTTTGGTGGGTGGTGAAACCCGTGAGGGACGTCGTCATAATACTGTTCTCTATCGACGTGGGGCGGCGGTGGAGGAGGAGCATACGTATGAGTCGGTTTTGTTTCTCCATAATGGGCTCCATGGTCTACTGACTTATTTATGACAGGTTCATCACGACCTTCAACAAATATAGGTATATGTCTAACGTTAGATGATTGAAATTCCGACTGCGGTTGCTGTTCCTGATGGCCGCTCATTTTTCGTGGTTTATTTTGATTATTTGCGCAGCTGTCGGGGGGTGCTGACATAGACCTTTGATTTCTGTCGTCGGCGTCGCCGAGACTGGGATCAGCGGCGCTTTTTTGGCCTAGATCTACTGTGTTTCTCAATCCGTAATGTGGCAGGGACGTTTGTTCGTCCGCGTTGGACGGACCGGGTTCTTCTTCAGTCTGTGTGGCGATGGTCTGGTGTTGGGGTGAATGTGACTGTGGCTGTGGCTGAGGTGAGGACGGCTGGGGGTGCTGGGTATCTTCGCGGGAACCGAACCTGCGATTCCAGTGCGTGGGGAAATGTTCTCTGAACTCCGACGGGATGTCGTCGAAGGGGAATCTGTCGAAACCGCTGAAGCTGTCGCCGAAATCTGCAACGATGAAACGTTTTGTTAAACACCCTGCAAACAAATTCAGATTTAATGACACTAATGTTGGTTGTCCTAACTTAAAGTTGAGACATAAGGACTTAATGAAGAACTTGATTCATTTATAATCGTGTGTAGGAGTTCAAGTACAAGTGTAAATTTTATTTATTAAAATTACGGGCGATTTTTTTTAGCAATGTCATTTAAAACTTCAAATAAACAGTGTAAACTTTCAACAAAAGCTTCGACCGTCATAGCCAGAAACTGGACAATATTTTAGGTGAAGACTATCCAGGGTGCTTACCGTCAGCGGCGTCCTGGCTGGAGGGTCTCCGCTTCCTGGCCCAGGTGGCGGGGCGCTGCCGCAGCCGCACCGCTATATCGGGGTGACGTGCTGCGAGCTCGCTCCACGCGCCCGTTCCCTCCTCCTCATCAAATGGGAAACCGCGCTGTGGACAAAATGTTCCATTGAAACTGATGTCTTGTACCAAGTATGTTTGTTAATCTATCAAATTAAAGTTTTTATAGTTATTGCAATTGTATGCTGGACATGCATTAATTTGATCAGCAAAATTTTTTAAAACCCAATTAATACTGCTACGGAAGACTGAGCATTACGTTAATTATAAAGATATTGGATGTTGTCTGGTAGCGATTTTGAAAATGTTCTGCCACCTATTATTTATTGTAGCGTGTAACGTTCCCTAAAATAAATAATTTTCTGTATTCTTTCTGTAAATTCTGTAAACATATATGAATGAATGAAATAAATCCGTCACCCAATAACCTCGCACTATTGTATCGTATACAGTGAACACAGTGGAGTTCCAATTGATTAAAATTACACGGAACGATCGACACAGGAAGTACCTACTCAATTACCATGAATTCGGACAAGCAAACTCACGGAACTCTCGCGAAGCAGAAGTCAAAATGGATTAAAATTATCGGTTAAAAATAAACTCAACCCAAAAACCGTCGAATACGATTGGGAATCGTGTAAAAGTGTTAATCTACTGTAAGCAACAATGTTGCTTGTTGTACAGTACGTAGATAACACGCTTCGCGAAGACCTGACCATATTCGGCAAGGACAGTGTGGGGTGGCCTTACTTCACTACTTCACGAACGACTTTTGACCGCAACTAGTAAAGCGGCTACCGTCGCGCGGCGCTTCGTAGCTGAGTAAATAAAATCTGTTGAACTATGACGCAATGAACGCAAGCGCGGTCAGTAAACCGGATTTCATCACGGATGATAATAAAACTTTCCCCGCTTGCTTCCGTCACGGTAAACAGCCACGTTTAATTTTAGGAGCTAAGCAAATATAGATTTTAACAGATTCCTAGACGTCTAAGTTTCTTGGGTCACTTAACGTATGCAGCAATTTAATTACCGGTAGAACATGCTAATGTCACCTCGTTTTTACTTTATGTTTATACTGTGATGTATTTTATTATTATAATCCTGAGCTCATGATAATGTGCGCTTAATTATGACGACGCCAAAGCGCAACAAGTTCCTATGGATTCTATTGCTCTAAATCAGTCCGTTTCTCTCATAATTGCGATTCGCTCAACGAATCGTGACATATTGCCATTAAGTGATAAGTATTAGTAATTATGTCAAGATCTTCTCCATTTATATGATAGATTGCTGTACGAATACGAATCATTGATTGCACATACTGAGAGTGCAGCTAATGATATTGGATAAAGTTTAGGGCTGCCAATTATTCGTAGTAATTATTAGTCATAGTTTCTAATAAAAACGTAAAAATATCGTCGATGTTTGTCTCGAGTTATAAGCGAAAACATTAAGAATTATATTTTATTTAATAAACTTATCGTTAGAGTCAATTTTAAACGTTTTATTATAAAACTAACCATAAACACCGCGTTACAATAAAATGTAGTTAATGAGAACTAAATTAGAAACTTCTTTATTTTTTAATTTTGTTGTAACGTTTTATCCAAACAAGTAGTAGGTACTAGAATAGTTACTGTTACATTGAAACGCTGAAAATATTTAGATATTAGCAGCCCTATCTATAAGATAATTAAGACTCAAAGCTCTAGGTAATCGGAATTAATAATAATGTCTAACACTTATGAACCTACTACGTACGTATAAAACGTAGGTAATACAAAGTTAAATTTTATATTAAATTATACTAAATAAATGTAAACAGTCGGCCAGATACGTACTTCTAGGACTTGTGCATGAATAATAACACGTGGGCGTTTCTCAATCTGTGCCTCAATAACGTTACAAAACAATAATTGCATTTTTGTCATTGCGAAAAACTAATTCGTCATCGCTTTTATTACGAAAATGCTTATTGTTCTCAATGATGATATTTAACTTATTATAATTAATTGCGTGTAAATGTCATAAACAAAATAATAGGTAACAGTTGTAAATCAAGGTACATTTGTATCACATATTTTGAAAATGAATGAAAAAAGACAAGTGGTCTTTCGATAGATCTTTATTAATTTGATTTAATTAAATATATTGAAAAATTTTAATTTCGGGAAAAATTTAACCTCGAAAATCCTGCAAAGGTTTTTTTAGAAAAAATTAACCACCAATCAGTAATATGACAGAATTTATCTAGTTGTAAACAAAATTCGTGAATAAGCAACCAAGAATTTAAAGCAAACACGTTGAAGGCGATTTCTACCAATACGCTTGATGACTTGAAATTACTGTTATTTTCCATCAATAGTCGCCGTGACGATTTGATGTCGGCGAAACATCGTCAAAAACAACAAAAAGACTGTTCTGGATGGCATCTTAAATATCCTTAGCAAATTAACTTAACTGTAGCTGTAACGACCATATTATTATGCAAAATGTTTAAACAATCGATACTTCGCCACGATCATTTTACGAGAATATTCTCAATAATTAGTAAATTTTCATACAAAAGTCGCTAGTACTTTAAATGATAACTCTTTAACAACATTCAAATACATACTGTTAGTCGTCAGATTTCCTTGACAATAATAAAATCACGTCGCGATTCACGATCATTTAGTTGCAACGAGATGACATCACCGTGTGGGCAGTCGGAGTGGACAAAAAGTCATGATGCTGCGTCAGAGAGCGAGATCGGTTGATTTGTCGGAAAACGTACAACAATAATAGATCTACGTGTAACTGCACGTGGCGGTTCTCGTGACCGTTATTATATTGTTGAGAAGGATAGTGAAATTAAAACACCATGTCACTATCAAGACTACTTAAATTTAAGGGTCTACCATGAATTATATTAATTATAGTTAAACCGCTTCATTTGAATATAGGAATAAAAACATAAACGCAAAAAAATACTATTTATAGATGTGACAACACCACGGTTGGTGAATAAATTAATAAATACCTACTGACAAAAAAAAAAAACAGCGGATAAAGCTAAACATTCTAAATACACGAATGTGTAATCAAGAGTCGTCGACCGCTCAGCCGATTCACGGTTTTGTACATCAACTTATAATGATGCAGGAAAAAAACGACCGGTACAAATAAATCTGATCCTTAATACAAGCAATAAAGACATGTCAGATTTTTGTCTGTCTTTTTGTATGGGCAACACGCGGGAACCATTGGACCTGACCGGTTTAGATTAAACTTGGCATAAAGCCTGATGTAGCATACATTTCACTCTAAGGAATGATTGAGTTCCTGTAGGATAATAGGTAAAATGTAAGCAAAGGAGAAACACTAGTAACTGACAGAAATAGTCAGCATACAATCTATAACAAATCTAACCGCG
Source organism: Lerema accius (assembly GCA_001278395.1). Classification (NCBI taxonomy): domain Eukaryota; kingdom Metazoa; phylum Arthropoda; class Insecta; order Lepidoptera; family Hesperiidae; genus Lerema; species Lerema accius. The sequence continues at coordinate 880,979 of LGAG01000039.1, read as the reverse complement.
GCGTGGAGAAACTTCCCCACTGAATGCCAATACGATTAAATAAGGAAAATATAGTCATCTGCAACCAAATCTAGTAATTTCCAATATGGAAATAATTAGGATTTTCTTGGAGCAAATGAATCAAATGCATGACCCATATATTGTGATGGCTTGATTCATTGGTTGAGGCAATGATCGAATTAGCTTTAAAAGGCACGATTATCCGGCGATTACCATAATACTAATAAAAAAATACAGGTTGCGAAAGATTTTAAGTCGCCACACCATATTTGTAATGTTATGTAGGCGGAAAGTTGTGACGCATATACCAAGGTAATAAGTGTTCGGACTTCGCTTATGTATATCCGATATTTTTCCTTCTAAGCTAAATAACAGTGACATCATCAGCATATTATTATCTAGATAAATATTTAAATAGTAGAGTAAATAGATAACACTTTTAGAAGTATGACAGGATTTCTTGACATTTGATTTAGATAAAGAAATGATCCAACGATGATCTAAAATCTTCTTGGTCAAATAAGAAAAGTTCGAAATAATTAAAAAAATATTTAAAATGCAAAATTCGAACAGCAAGAAGTCTTAGAAGATTTTAAACTACATGGCTAACTAAAATAACAAATCCGAAAATCAGACATTTTGTTCGAGTTTTTCTGACTTTCTCCGTATACGATTACTAACACTAGAATTACTGGAGAGCTGAGCAAGCACGACACAGAAGTCAACAAGTTTAATTTCTCTTATACATATTTACAAGTGATTGAAGTCACAGGTACGTCCAGCTTGACAAGATCATTGCTTATTATAGCAAAGGTTACTACTGCATCGGTAAAGTAAACCGTGACAAGAAACTGGTATATGTCGCCGTATAAATAAACCCTGTTGATGCCATTTATTCATGTCCATGAAAGAAGAACGACCGCTGAAGTTTAATTCAAAAAGGAAACAATGTCTGTTCTGTACGCATTTCAAGCACATAAATAAAATTTGCTGATAAAAACACGTATGATGTCCACGACCCAAGTTATTGATGGCGCTATAGATGGTATAATGACATTCATAAAAAAAAACCTTTCGTTATACAGGTAGCGAATAACCGTCATGTTGTATTAAGTTGTATTAAGATAGGGAATTCAAGGAAATAAGTTTTATCGGAGCCGATGGCCGCGCAGCAGGAAGGTATTTTAAAACAATTTCATATGCAAACGACTTCTCTGTAAGTTAGTAAGGTTATTCCGTAAAGAGATAATCACTTAAAAACGAACAATGACTCGTAATGGAGCAAAACAAGATTTTAAGTCTTCCTTTATTATTGAACAGATGAAGACGCATCAGCTACAAGCATCACAAAGATCCTAATCATAGCCGTCAAAATGCGAACCCCGGTTTGATTCATGAAGACGAATCAATTCCGCATTGCAAGCACCGGCTATAACGCACTGTATTTAGAACAGCCACTCTAGATAAACAACGCAGGCGCGTTTTCATTATCTTCCACAAGAGTGGCTTTAAGTGAGATTTACGTCAGGAGAGAAGAGTCTTCGCAGCTGAGGGTTCAATAACACCAGAACGGTATAGATAGATTAAAAAGCAATTTTTTTTTATAGATTCTGCCAAGATTTACGGAAAACGATATTTTGAAGTATTTGCTAATAAACGAAATCCTTTCCGAATAAACGAAGCACAACTTAATATATTAGGGCATGCTACAAGTTATCGCGTGATAACAGGAAATTGTTTACGTATATTAACGTATTCAAGTCTGACCTTACTCAACTTTTTTATTCTGTACTAAAAACGTGCTCTTGCTTTGCTTTTGGACATTTTTGGTTTGGTGCTGTAAATTGGAGGCTCATGTATAGCCACGTCAATGGGTTTCAAGAGAACTTGAACTTTCATCGACAAAGTTTATCAACAAAATGACATCTACAGAGTCAACCACTCTACATTTTTGATATTATTACCTATAGAAGAGTTGAAAAATTAATATGTTATGAATGAAAAGTTGGAGTAAGTGAAAAACAAATTTCCCTATTCGTAAGCTCGTTTCGTGAATGATTTGTCACCGTAAAAAAAAAACAAAATTTAAAATAAGAACCAAGGCTATAAATGGCATTGCGATAACAGCTGCGCCGTTTCTGACTCACGACGGCCGCTCCGCGTCACACTATGTTTACATGGACCCTGTGTTATATTTAAATAGATAAACACATTATCGAGGTTAAATAATCTAGTTTCGTAAGGTTTTTACCTGCCAATACAGAAACGAATTTTATCTTGATGCATCTTGGGAAAGTTACGATTTTTTTAATTTATTAATTAAAGATACAACAATTTATTTGGCTAACTAATACTGAAAATATGGCCGTATAGACGACCTTATGTTGCATACTTTCATTAATTGTTTCTACTAAATGAAACATGTGAAATTCCCCAATTTTTAGTTTGGAAATAAAAAAAATGTAAAAAAATTTAAAAAATATATATTTTTAAAGCTGTAATCTAATTCTTTTCTTCCTTTGTCCAAAATTCTATTTTATGACAAAATAAAAACGTGACAAAGCAAATGTGCTTATAGAAAATTGGACAACATCCAATACATATTTAGAGAAAATCTAGTAAATTAGAATATTACGCATAACATCAAATGTCTCCAAAAATAAATATTTTTGAAGTTCTACACTTCTAAAGTATTAGAAAAAAAAGTAACTTACATGAGCAAAAAAACTCGTAATAATAATAATGATAAACAACTTTCTATTCATTAAGTAAACACGCAGAAAAATCCTGTTACAACTTAAAATAAAAAGGACATAATATCCTAAGAATTTAAATAAATTACAAACCTCATTATTAGAGGACGCACTCCCATGATATTCAGGTGGCTTATCCACAACTACAGGTGACTCCATATTTTAATACTTAATACCGGAATGTAATCACAATTAGTAGTCACTTCACTTAAACGCTTGTACGCGATAATACTGATAAATCGTGTGTAACGCTCTTTTGTATTTCTCGATTAATACTGAGCCGGTCGGCAAACAGCGATTGCCTTTATACGAGTGCCAGGAAAGGATCTCGAATCTTCGGGATTGTTCGAGAAAAGCGTGGTCGGACATTCATGCGGAGAACTGTAAGCCGGTTGTGCTACGTTACAGTAGCGATGTATAAGTTACATTGCCTGTTAACAATGTAACGTAAGTGCGATGGCGTTCTAGCAAACTCAGCAATGTATGTCATGACATGACAAATTCAGAGCAACTTCCATTAATGGTTGAATATCTTTGCACATGCGCGGCGTGGGCCTCAGAAGTTTCGAGAAAGTTCATTGTAGTTAAAATGAGCTACTTTTAAAATAATATTTCCCAATAAAGTATTACGTTAAATGATTGCAATTAAAATAGAAGAATATTATCCACAGCCCTTCTTAATATGGAAACAAAATGAAAATATTTTGAAATCACAAATTAAATTCACAACTTCGAACGATTTTGACGAAATTCACAATTCATTTAATGTATTTCGCAAAAAAAAAAAATTACAATAGATTGGTCCATTAATGCTTAAAGTTGATTGTTTACAATAAAAAATCCTATTCTTCTCTATTTTTTCAAAATTTACATGTAACATTATATAGGAATGCAAAAAACTGCTGTCTTTCCGATCGTAAACCTAAAGTTTGTTCTACATATCAAAATTAAGTTTTTCCCAAATTTCAATAAAAACTAATTGCCAATACTGTTATTTCATTTCATAACATCAATCGTAATCGATTTTTGCAATTATAATTAGACATTTCTTGTCATTGGATTAGTAATCAAATGCCGTGTGTGTCATCTGATTGTATTCGGCAAAGGTCCAATTCGATACTTCATACAATTAATTCATAGATTTTTTAAACAAATAACGGTAGTACATAACATTAATTACGAAGCATCACCTCACCTAGTGCGGTGCAAGAGCTACTACTTTACTGATAAGGAAACACGAATCTAAGTGATTTTTAGTTATCTGTCATTCAAACAAAACTAACCGATATATTGTGTTTTGGACTAACTAAAGAACCTGTGCGTAAAGGGACAACCGACATTAAATAATTAGAAAAGTTAAGCCGGCAACAAGTTACAATAATAATTATAATATTTATGTCCTTAACTTTAAAACAAAAGCCAATCTCAACGTCAATAACAAATAGCTCCTCACGACGGCAAACGATTCATCCGTGAATAATCGACTATAATCTCAAAGGAAAAAATTCTCAATAAATTAAACATAACATCGTTTAAGGACTGGATTGCATTGTTTTTACATTTACGAAAAAGCTCTGGGCGGTACGGCAAGCGAATAAATTATGCAAACAGAAATGCGGAAAAAGATTGTCAACAAAAAGTAAGTAATTGAAAAACAAAGTAGATGTATCGACATTAAGCTTGCCATTATTATAACAGGTCATAAAATCTCTCCTTTTTAAGCTTGTGAAACTGTGGAATTGCCATAAACTTGGGATCGAAAAGGAACTTCTTTTATTTCCTAGAATTATGGCCCTTTTCAGATTTATTTTGAGATCCACCATGCTTTACCACAATTTTTATGTACAACTTTAGTACGCTCGTTTGCTAATTCACGTTCATCACTTACTGTGGACCACTATAACCTGTATTTTCATACAACAGACAATTGGGGCACAATAGTAAATGATTGCACTCGCTGCCCACATGAGAGTACTGATATCCATACTGCGGTACTGCGGAATCTAGTATTGTTGGCCATAACAGAAGCGGATGGAAGAATAGAAATCACATATTATTACCCAGATGTTAACGGAATGCGTTAAAAACTTAACAGTTGATGCTTAGTAGACGAACGCAGATAATGCCATTGAAAAGGGTATAAATCACACCATTGTTAGTACCTATAATAAAATTTGAGTAACAATTTGGTTAATAGCACAGAAGGCATAAATAAATTTAGTTCAGAAAGCAAAAAATAAAGATTGGAGTAAAACACTGCAATACTACAGATATATATTGGGTCAGCGCACATGTGCCCGGAAAATAACTGAGATTTGAGTTAAAATATGTTACAGCAAACAGCATTTGCAGTATTTCAACACAAAGCTAAACAAGATATTTGGACAGTGTATATTTATATGTCGGTTCCAGGGTTGCACAGCCCAAATATTAGCAGTTAGCATGTGGTAAGAGTAAGGTACTTGATAATTTCTACATTAATCTAAAGAATACTAAAACTTTGTTAATATGATGAGACATTTTAATTCATTTAATTATCCTGCCAACAGGTTTTTAAAAGATTTAAGGTGCTATTTAAAGGAGCCATTTTTCGTACTTGATCTTAGCGAAAGCGTTGATCTTAAGACGTTTTACCACATTAACTGAGTAAATTATGGATTGTTTATGGGGAATGGATCTGGCACTTGTTGATTATTACGTGAAAATTATATTGACGAAAGTTTCACAGTTTTATGAAAACCTTTTACGCATACGCAAAAATTACGCATTTTCATGTTTTTCACAATTTCTCAGCAATGTTTGATTGGTTTCAGCGCCTCAATATCACATATGCGTAAATATTCACAAAAACTACTTTGGAAATGAAAGATTTTGTTTTGAAAATAAGAAAAGTTAAAAAAGAGGACTTTATATCTGTCTGTTGCAAGAAAATTACTACACAGCACGTGTCAGGAAAACAATCCATGCAATATTGTAATAATAAAACAAACTACACATTACAGTACAACAACAGCTGACGGCTTTTTGGCATCATCGATGTTCAAGACGGGCCATTGACCGGAACTCATAATGATAAACGTGCGAGGCGTAATAAATAGTTATTGAAAATCTATCATAAGCCTTACGTCATCCATTGCCAGGTACCACTGTTTCGTGTAATTAATTCGCTCCAAAATATATCGTATTAGGAAATACCGTACTTTTTTAATCATGACTTTTTAGCTACTAAAGAAATAACACAAGAAGTAACTTTAAGCAGCCAAGAGGATTCCTAATTTTATTGTGATTAGCATAGACGTGCCAAAAATATAGTGAAGTTCTTAATGATGTCATGAAGTGAATAATTTGTTAAAAGACTGTAACGATTGAGACTATTGAGTACAGTTGAATATTGCAGTTGAACATAGTATTATCAATACTTGTAGTTTCCACTTTATAAAAAGTACAAATTTAAGCAAACAATATAAAATATTTAAGCAAAAAATTTTTACTAATATAATAATTTCAGTCGACGATGGTCGGACACAATGGACCTGAATAAGCATTTTTCCAGTGGAGAAAATCCAAGTCAACAAAACTGTGGATTAATTTGATTCTATCTTCGATGTATGTGATTTATTATGGCACTGTTGGGAAGGACAGCGTCTACAATCCACAAGTGGTATGGGAGTTGATTTAATCGCTGTACTAGCCTCAAATGGATTATTGGAAAGCGATTTCCTTCCAATAAACTAGGTCTCCTACAGGTGACAGGCAAACAAGCACCTCACTCAATCCGTCTAGTAATATTAAATTAAGTAATTAAGAATCAACAAATATTACTTGTCTTTATTATAAACTCAAAGATTTATAAGGAATGACGAATCTTATAAACAAAAAAAGTGGTAAGTACATTACAATATTACAGAAACTGTGTAAGGCGAAGGTTAACTAACCAAAGAAAGCCCTTACGTGTCCTGATATAAAGATAGCTAAAATCATTTACGATATTAGTCATACGAGAGAAATGCAGCGTAAAAATTGTTTACAGTTTGCAAAACACTCGAAATACTCCAGGGTTATTACCAAAACTATAAACAACCTAACTGGGGCGAGCCGACAACACGTAGGCCGCGTGTCTGAGTTCTAAATTCCGAAGCAATCGCATTTTAAAATATTGCAATAACAGAATGTTGATATCAAAATTACAGCTTATATACTTAGTCAGAATATACGAATGGCATAATAAAGACGACACAATAAAAATTTTAAGCTCTAATACCATAGAGATGATAACAATAAAACTACATCCACCGCGATATTATAATTTAACGGCATGTAAACAATAACATTATATTGGCAACACCATTGCGACAGTGTTACCAACGGCTGAGAATTAAGATTTATTAATAGCGTTACAAGTGTCGAAAAATTCAATGTCGTACTCACGTTGCGCTTCATTTTCCAAGTGTCATCGGCAGCCGGTTCCACAGTGGGTACGAAACAATTGTCCGTCGATTTAGACACTGAATTCCTTGATAAGTCGGCTCCAGTGCCGCTCACTAGATTGGCTCTGCGCGTTTTGAATGTGAGGTGGGTGGGTGAGGCGCATAACCGAAATAGAACTTTTGGAATAACTCTACACAAATTATATTCCCTGCGTCACAGCGTTGACGAGGCAAAGATCAAGAGCGGAGAGGCAATATCTTTTTAATCTAGATTTCGTTACGTTCAAGTCTATTAACATCAAAACTCATCTGGAGCAACAACAAAGGTGCGTAATCGAAAATAGGTCAAGATTAAATGACAAATCGGGGTAAGCTTTGTGTTTTGGCAATAGTTAAAAGATTTACAAAGTCGAAAGAACAAAATGTTCAGGTACAATAAAATTTCAATTAATAGTAAAATAAACATAGCAACATAGACTGATATTGAACATGATTGTATAGATCATCTTGGCAAAAGAATTAAGACTGTGGACTGTTACATTACACACGTCCGACTCATCAATCAAAAATATCTTATAACCTTTGACATAGCTGACACGCAGTGTAGGAGAGCAATTTTATTATAAGCGACGATTAAATCGTAAGGTAAACTACATAATTACTAAAACGTAATAAACCAATTTGAGCAATTAAGAATACGGCAATAAAAAATAACTTTTTGTGCCACATATGGCTTACAACGTTAATTGTTGGACTACCATATTGGGACAATTGCGAGTCTTTCAATTCGATTAAAGGTGTGATAAATCAGCGCTATGTTTTTATCGAAAGACACGGGGCGTGTGGGACACGTGCGCCATTTCTTCGCACGTCCAGTAAAAGGGAAGTCCTTGAGCCCACTGAGGTGTCGGTTGATTCAGTGGCTCCCACGCCACTAACACAGCCACCTATTAGTCGATGGAGCCGTCAAGCCGTGGGTCTAATGCAATGCTGCAGTTTGTCAGGGCTGTTGTTGTTCATATTGTGAATTGCTAATTGGCCTATTATTGTTATTTAGCATACTATTCTTTTTGATTTCGAGTACGAGTGCAAGTCGCAAATTGCAATGGTCTGAATATAAGTTGGTAAAATTAAAATTTTCCAAAATAATTTATCTTAAATCAAAGCAAACCGTTAACCACCAAATTTTCAACTGGGGATGTGGAAATTGAAGAGAATTAAATGTTACAACAAACGATAGCACGTTCGTGATTCACACTTATACGAGCAGCAACCATCAATTAAAGTTAAGGAGCAATCTGGCAAACAAAACTGTAAGGATGCAGCTTACGCATACGCAGCCCTACAAATTTAACTGGCTCCATTGCTCTAACGATAATAAATGAAGTATTCGTTATTTATTTATGACACGCCTTGTTGTTAGATGACCGCATTACGCTGAATTCTCAAGTCGTTCAATTTATAAGGCCTTGAGAAGAAGGTTCTATATCTGAGGAAAGAGACTAATCAATGTTAGACCGACCGTTTATAGTTAAAATTATTACTGGGAAAATCCCTTACATTTAGGCAAGTCCAACATGTAATTAGTTTTTTAATACAAAACAAACATATTGTATAGACGTATAGACTTATCACGCAGTGTAAACTCCATCTGCGTAATGTTTGTATGATTATAGTGACAAATTCATAAAAAGCTTATTAGCTTAATTCATATTGCTCTATGGTCAACAAAATTCTATATTAGAATTGTTTCCAGCAGTTTCACTACTTCCGTTCGTATGCCTGACGAAAGTTTTTAATTTAGCTAGCCTCGTCAGGTAGGAGGCCCGTCGACACTGTCAATGATAAATAGCATTTTTTTTCTAACGAACAATTCACACCTGCCGGACAACGTCAATGCGACCGGTTGCGCACATTTACTTACTAATGTTGTAATGTAATTTTCAACAATTACCACACTGCAAGCGGGGTTAGCTGCGGTAATAACTTTTTTTTAAAAGTCACAATTTCAAAAATCTTCGATATTATGATAGTATGACAAGGGATCCTAAAAAGCAACATTTGCCATAAGTTGTTAGCAAACTAGCGCCCAAAAAACTTAACGAAAGGCAAAATTACCAATGTGAAATGCCTTATAATTGATAGAAATAATATTTGAAAAACAGAAGTACCTATAAAGTAAAATTTTAAAGGTTTATTTTCCATCTCACATTGGTCCCTATATCACGTACTAAACACGTGTTCTATCAAACGGGGCAATCGCTAATTACGGGCGCTAAATATTGACTTCGGTTTCATTGAAAACATGCGATACAAGCTGTAATACAAAAGTACTAAAAATGTTTTAAAACTGTTCAGTATCCGTTCACAATTTCACATCAGGTGGACTGCATTTACGTTTTGTTACTTCATTATCATTACCATAAAATGCCAAAGCAAATTAACATTGACGACGACGATTGATCGACCAAGGCCACGCTGTTGTGACGTACTCGCCTTCTCCATACAATTCGTGTAGTTTACATTACTCTATATTTTTATAGTATTTTACGTTCTTTTTTATTGTGAACAACTAGGAAGGTTAATGTTGTATTCAGTTAACATAATTATTCAGTACTCGATAATGCAGTTCCTCCTTCTGGACTTTAATTTGACCGCGCTTTTCGACAATGAGTATTGATTATGTTAATAATTTTAACGGTTCTACAATTTGATTTATTTAATTCCTCAGGAAAATCACTGCATTTAAACATTCTGGGTCAAATCGATTGAAGATTTTATCAAATTCTTATTTACAATTATAAGTTCAAGTGCTTATGTAAAGAGCTTAATAATTTTGTGTAAATTCAAATCCATCTACATAACACAGCTACTCATTCAATATGGTATTAAAAATAGAGTTGACCATAGCATTGCCCACACGGCAAAGCAGGATATGCGACATTATATTATCCTATTGCTCATTATCAATCTTGGTTATGTAAGCCGATATGTCGGTTATTTGATTTATCCTCAAGCTACCGTGTTACTGGTCACGACGGCCCTGCGCAGGCGCAGTCGCAGGTGCAAACCGCAGTCTGCCGTCTCGCTCTAACACCACCCACGTGACAAACATTCTCGAAATGAGCAGAATAGTCGTCAACTACCTGGTGCCAGGTGGCAGCAATTACGTTGATCAGAAAGACAATAGTTGAGTTACCGAGAATTATACAGCGCAAAGTTTTATTTTAAAGTATTTATGTATGTGATTTAATTCGTCAACATTGAAGAGGAAATGAACATTAGATAAAAATATTACCTGGATATCCGAGGCATAGTAACCTAACAGTAACCTAAGTTCCTTAGTTGGTGTTTCTGAAATAACTATTTTTCGGTCCTCTCAGGGGTAAGAAAAAAAAACAGAAAAAACCGAAAACTTATGAATACGTTTAATACTATGCATCCTAAATACAGGTCTATCAGAAATACTTCAGTCTGATAATTCTAGAATCTAGAATCACATATTGATCAAATCAACACTGAATAAGATTCGCTCCGCTAGTTACTGTAGTTTTTCTTCCAAGTATGGATAGTCGGATTTGACCTTTGGTCTTACGATTAGTTATCATGAGATCATGACACGTTAGCATTTTGTAGCGTGACATTGCTAAGTATAATACACCAACATACCGCCACGCGTTTTTAATATAGATACTCTTGTGTTGAGGTGTGGAGGAGGAATATTAGCCCGCTTTTTTAAATTTTCAACCTCTTTACGATTATGCAACATGATTGAGGACGCATGTAGGCAAAATCATTTTTTTTTACATAGATTCGATGGAAAAAGTTGACATAAAAGGCCGGCGGAGGAAGACGTCAATTTGAATTCGATGCGTGGATTTCAATCCGATTGGAAATTGAAAGTTGAACGACGTCCTAAAATATGGACGCATCGTCTATGGCGGGCTTAAGTCCTGTTTCTGTGGATATGGTAGCGAAATAAGAGGGTTCAAAACACGCCATAAGTAGAAGTCCTTAAACTCGAGCCAATGGGAGACTAACACAGAGGTAGATAACTTTTTATACTTCCTCAGACAATAAGATGGATCGTGGTACTTTGATGTTGCCGATCTAATATTAAAATCAAATTACATTCCCAGACTTATTTTAATTTTAGTGAGTTCACGAGAAAGTAAAACGACGCGACGAGACGAGATACAAATCTCAAACGAAACAAAGTTACTAAATAAAATATTTTTATACTCAATCGCAATTAATCATTCTAGTATAGACGTTATTCTAGGTCGTATCCTAGAATGTTGGCATGGTTAATGAAAATTATTTCACATGAATTTAAGTGTTTTATTTAGTTCAGTGTTCGTAGAAACTGATTACGGAAAAATAAAATGAATTTTTAAACATTTGATTATACCCTATTAAATGCTGAAGATATTCTAAATCAGTTTAAACACAATGATAAACGATTAAACGACCAACAGAAGAAATGTTTATGTAATTATTTAATTAAAGTCATAAAAATGTGAGAACTAGACGTTATTGACGATTAAATGATTTAAATAGTCTATTAGCATAGTACTGTATACTCATATCGTGGAACGACATAGCATCATTCATGCCAATAAAATGTCGCGGTCTACTGATCCATGGCGTACCTAGTTCAAACTCCAAGCTCAGATCGAATCAGAATTGGCGCCCACTTCACAATTTAGTCAATCAATTTTATTTCAAAGTGTATAGTACATAATTATTTTCACTAAGATAAATTCTATACACTTAGGGTTAATACAGACGAGCAACAATTAAAGATAAAGGAAGGCAACTTTTGATACTGACAGTCCCATAACAGTAACAAAGAATATTCCAGTCGGAGAACACGTTAAAAATATTAAGCAGTAGCAAAATTTCGAACAAGAAATTGCTATAATATTAAAACCGAGTTAAGCTATCGGAATATTCAGTACATAAGTTTTTGTCAAAGTCATAGCAATTAATCGTGAAACAACCGTGACTTGCGAACGAGCTAAGGGGACGTTTGTCGAGCACCTGTCGGCTGAGGGGTCACGACACGTCACGACACAAAGCCGCGTCGGATCGATTCCCTCGGCAATTAAGCTAGTTGTGGATTATTAAGTTTCCTTGAACTACTGAACTTACACCATCTGATAGCGATATAGCACGTAATATTTTTTGTTACAGAACATTACTAACTGATTCACTTATTTATTAGACAATTCAACGGTGTAAAACGAAAAAGGATTTCGCAGAGTAGTAGACAGTCTTGCAGCTTTTGTGTTTCGGAGAGCGTGTTACTAAAATCCCTATTGATGTTGTTCAATATTGTTCAATATTAATTGTCATTTTTCTGCCGAACCTATGAAGCATGTTTCTTTCAAAGTCTTTTAAACCCTGTTTTGAACTCGAGGAAAATATTTATGAACTGAACTGATCAATAGTTACAGAGTGTCGCTAGGTTGTGATAATTTGTAATTCGTCAATTTTTAAGTGGACGATTTTTGGCCGAATGCG
>LGAG01000039.1:853014-866435 GCA_001278395.1 Lerema accius | reverse complement strand
TGAATTTGTGATGAACACAGTGTTTATATTGGGAAAAGTGTGGCTTGTAACTAATAATGGTCATGGTAATAAATGTATTCAAGATGAAATGGTGGTTTCGCTTACAGTGCCTAATTGGCACTTTAAAACCCTGTTACATAATAGTAATGTCACGCAGCATGCGACTGTACACGTATAGCCACAAAACAAAGAACCTAGGAATCCGAATGACACAAGCAGAAAGCACTGCGTTATGTAAATATTCCTAAAGGCAAGGTCGCGATATGACGATCATCTTGAATTTGATGAATATTTATCATAGACAACCTAAAAATGACGACTTAACTACCCAGATTTAAAACCAACATATCAGTCCGATTCTGACACAAGGACCAAATTGGACCATGAATCTTTCAAATAGGAAACCAGAAGTTCATTAATTAAAAAAGCAATTATAGCAAGACTTGCCATTTTAATTTAATTTTTTTTAATATATTGGCTGGCCATTTTTTTATCTAGTTTCCAATTTCCATAGTTTGGTTAAGATTTTCTTCAATAAACGCTTAGCTGCATATCTCATAATCATATAATTTGTTTGCAGGACTGTATTTACAGCAAACAATCAGCATCGGAATCCGAATGACACAAGCACCTGAGCATAATTCTAAGAAATTCGAAGGCCAGCAGGAGATACTGAACAAAGAATTGAAATGCAGCACATTAGACTGCCACAGTATGAGAAAAATAAACAAAGATAACTACGTCACACGAGATTAATAGTTTGGCAATTGGTGTAAGACACGGAAAATTGTTGTGTAAAATTATTTCTTTTTGTTTCGTCATTCAAATGTACCCGATAATTCAGTTCATACGTTATGTACACGTACGTAAATTTTGTAGCTGAAATATTTGATCGAAACTAGGTATTTTAAAACAATTTACTTAATAGCATTAGGTGGAATATGGTGGAATTGGTTTGATATTCATACTACAACAGTAATCTTCATGTTGCAAGAGCTTCAAATAAATCTTTTGTTAAATGCTATTATCATTTCATTTATCAATTTATTTCTTTATTAATTAATTGGCTAGGTTATCCAACACAGACAGGATTTTAGTAAATCTGGCTTAAAACAATGCACACATATTGTGTATCTGCAAGTTAAATCATTCCATATACTTTTGGTTCGAAAAAATGTACCTTAACTTTCTATAACTTACTTCTACATTATTAGTTGGTATCTAATCATTGTCTGGTTATCTCTAATGTTATATTATTATAGCAATAGTCTTTATCAAAGCATTGTGAGTAAAGCAAGCAGAAGCAAATTCCAAACTAATCCAATACTATCTGTATTAAGTGCTACGGAGATAATTATTTATCTGCTGTACAACTTTTAAGAACATCTATGTAATCTCTAGCTATGAAATTTATGAATTATGATTACTTTACAACACAATACATAGCATTGTAGAGCAATACTCACTTACGTTATACTGAAACCTATAAAAAGTAAAACAAAAAATTAGATAACATTTTAAAGAGCATTATAATAAAACTTTAATTTGCTCAAACAATCTAAGCATCGGAAATATTTTTGACTTTATTACTTCAGTAAATCATGGTTTAAAATAATTCAGTTTGATATACCAAAATTACCTACAGTAATGGCCGTGTCCACTTAACATCAGTTAGTTTGGTTTTCCATATTATATGCTCATATCTCATCTAAGGTATTATAACTTTAGCTGATTTGATTATAATAGCCCTGATAATGGGTAATAGTTACCATGCCAGTCTGCTGCTCAGTAACTCCTGGGTTTAATTCTGACTCAATTTTAAATGATAAATTTAAATTACTTATAATTTTTTGGTTTGTCTATGCATTTATTGTCCAAGACGGTCACAATACTGAGAACCCCAGTGTGGGGCTATGAGTGTGTAATTTTATTTATTTACCAATGTTACAACAAATATGTATTGCATCACTTAAATTCCTAATTTTAAACAACAATACACATCAATAGTTAGCACCGCCTGCATATTACAGTATCCTTGTCTACATCAATTTAAAATAACTTTATCATAATGTTCGTAGTCACTCAACTAAATTATCCCTATAGATAATTTGTATCATTACAATCTATCTAGTCAGAGATTCAATATCACCATGATGACAAATTCACTATGTCATACTTCATTTTAGCACCATTGTTAACACATTATGCATTTAACTTTAGATTTTATTTATATTTAACCGCTATAAGCAAAGATATAATTTAATGTGTCACATTAATCACTATATTTATTTCAGAAATAAATGCATATGTTATGATGTTCCTGATTTGATTTATCCTTATTAAAAAAAAAATTATTGTTATTACATAATCAAAATAGATTCTTCTTTGTTGGTGAAGTACACACTGGGTGTAGTCTATGTCTCAGTCAGTATCAGCATGCTAATGAGTAATAGAGAAAATTGGTCCAGTTTTTAAGACTATGATGTACTGTGTGGAAAATTTTTACTACTAGTTTGTTAATTATTTCCATTAAAAGAACTTGCTTGTTTGTTATTTGTTTTTGTCTCTATTATTTCAGAGAATAAAGCATCTAATAATGAATATATATCCATAAATTGGTCCCGTGTTTTATTTGTTAGGCAGAAATTTGAATGAACACTTTAAGTATCTTTTTTCTGTCTTGGTTTTTATAGGTGATGTTGTGTGTGTTGCTCATGACACCTACAGCACAGCAAGTCCTAGTATGGAACTATGACTATGTAGAATATTACCATGTTCACAATTCACTTACCTTCTGACAACAGCAAGATATATGAGGGGACAATAAGTACTATTTTCATTTCCATGTTACAGAAAGAACCTTAACATCCTAAAATAATGTCACATACCAACACCAAAAATAAACAAATGGGGACCAAATTACCTTAAACTAAAGAAATACAATAATTTATCAATAATATACAGTGAAAATTCCAGTGTACTGCAATCACAAATTGGTATTTAGGACTAAATATGCTTAATATTTAGTCTACATAGGGAAATACACAAGTAACAACATAGCAGATTGCAACTTCACATAAAAATTAATAGGTTTTTCAAATAAGGTGGATAAGTAACACAGGTTTTTCACCATATGTTATAATATACAAGGAATCTCAACTGACCTCACAAACAGGCGGTTAGAAGGCACTCGGGAGCACTTGTGTTATTGGCAGGCATCAACCGTCCTGTGGAAGACCACCAGATCAGACCGTCACATCACCATTCAACCAGATTAGTTAATTCCAAAACAGTTTAGTGCAATTTCGAAAAAAAATAGTGTAGTGCATATGATCCGGTATCTAGTTATTACACAGTCAAGGATACTATACTTGGATACGAGCCAAGGATGTGTTGCAGCTGAAGCGAGCAAAACTGAAAAATCATCGGTGCACTCATAGGCTATTTGACTTGTCATAATCATTGGTTAGTAAACAATATGAATGGACGACCAACATGCGCCGCGAGTTGCATAATGTATCGTATTATTCGCTATAACCGTGCAAGCAAAATTATGTGCAACAAAACCTAAAACGAAAACGCGTATCAGGTGTCAATAGATTTCTACTTACGAAAGATGTACCTCGAAGGGGCATTTCAGTCACAAACACGAACTTTGCACAGTTTTAACATCAAAGATCCTCTATTAAAACAAAAACTAGACCACTCGTGTTCACTGCACTTCACTAAAACAATTTTTAAATTCAACAACTGGCTTAGCTTCACTGCGTTCTCGGAATTCTCGACGGATAAAAATTGAGTAATTGACTGACAGATACTGACAGAGACAGCGAGCAAACGAAGCACTGCTCGTAAAGTTCTAGAACAATCACTTATTCGCTCCGTTTCACGCATAGACTTGACAAGCAGAAAGTATTTGATGATACAAAATAATAACCACAAGGAAATAAAATCCAGGAAGCAAGTGAGCGATAATTTAGTTTGCTTTTTTGAATATCTCAAAATAAAAGTCGAACCTAATTGTATTTGAGTTATCAAAATATTTAAACAGTTATAATACGGTAGTGATTATACATTGAGTTCTGTAACATTGTTTTATATTTATCTGTATGTGTAGTTTATCCTGTAGTTGTTTATTACCTGTTGTGAAATATTTGGTGACACTGACATCTATCAATATCAATAAAAATGAGATAAGCACGGACTTGCTGAATGGTACACCTTGTGCCGCAAGATAAGATAATATATTTTGCTTGTGATTTATAAGTCAACATTAATAATTAAATATTAATATTGTTTTAAATTACAATAAAGTTTAAGACATGAAAGAACCTTAATCAGACTAT
The DNA here is from genome assembly GCA_001278395.1 of Lerema accius. Lineage (NCBI taxonomy): Eukaryota > Metazoa > Arthropoda > Insecta > Lepidoptera > Hesperiidae > Lerema > Lerema accius. The sequence continues at coordinate 862,089 of LGAG01000039.1, read as the reverse complement.
TGAAGTAGAACACTTTGAACCTGCTAACAAAATTTTACACACAACAAAGAGATTGTTATTGATATTTGTAATAAAAGTAGTATAGTCGTGTTAAAATGAATTGCCCTAAGATATTGGCAGAGCAAGCTGCTGTACAAAATAAACTTAGGCTTCTATTTAAAAAGATTGCAGAGCCGAACTACATCATGGATAATTATTACGCCGATAACTTCTTCAATAAAATAAGTTGCTCGGATCCGGGTAAGTAATCTGATGTAACTTTCTAGTTATCAGTGTTAGGTATGAGGTTTAGTAGTTGACCTGTTCGTGACTAGATTATAAATCAGATTAACTTTATACCTATTCAATATTATAATCCATCAATGAATCCTGCACTGGTAAAATATGCATTTTTTAAAAGTAAACCAACCTCTTCTACTAGAGGCTGAATTAAAATAATTAACAAATAGCATGAATGTTATAATATCTAGTATTCTTTATAAATGTAATCTTCATATTATTTAGTATGTTAAGAGTGTAAGATGGTCATCTGGGAAAGAATGCTTTTAGAATTAAGTCTACCTTTGTATTATTGATCATCACAGTTAACAGAGTGTTTTTTTACAGAGGTCTCCCATATTGTGCCACTACCTATCTGGCCAGACATGATCAATGAAGCTTTAATCCACATAGAAGACTACCATGACTCAGTCAAGGTTTTTCTTATACGAATGCTTGCTTTGGTGTCCCATGGAGAAGTTAATTTTGCAAGAATATTTACCAAGTCATCTGATATAATTCTTAAAAATATGAAGGAAATCAATTCTCCAAACATGAGCTCAAGTTTGAGAGTCGCATACATGGATGTTGCTTTGTCCCTTCTGAATCATAATTCGGGAGTCTACTGGTTGCTGGAAGCAGGCATTTGGATGGAAATATTAAAACTTTGTAACCAGAGCAGAACGGTATTTGTTGTTCGTAAAACATACAAATTTGCTTCAATGTTCCTCTGGAAACTAAATGATTTAGGCGACAAAACAAATGTGAAAGAAATATTGGGTTACATTTTAACACCATTACGTGATTTTGAATTTATAAAAATTGATTCTATGACTAGTGAGGAAGAAAATGAAATATGTAAGACGGTTGAGCCAATGTTACAAATTCTACTGTCTATTATCAGTACCAATGACCGAATAAAGTGCCCAAGTATCATAGTGGAACTGTTACAAGATGAGTTCAAAATTTCCCCAAATTGCTATGTTATGTTAGACAGAATGAGACGAGAGGATGTATGTTCACTCGCTTCCCAGCTGATATTTTGGGTAACAATGGCTAAAATTTTTCTCGTAAAACCAATGGAGCCTAACATGCTATACAATCGTGATGACTTTATGGATTTGAGCATTACATATTTTAACTCAATCCAGTTCTTAATCCAGCGACGATACCCAACACTAGTTTTTGATTATTGTTACTTGTGTAACTTAATATGGGGGAAGATTTGGCAGAACTCTGTACCATGTGTATTTAGTGGAACTGATGATAAGAAAGTAGATATACAGAATCAGTTATTAATGATTTGCCTTGTGCCATCATTGGTGTATGTGACTCAAAGTAGCAAGAAGTATAACAAAGATAATGAAGTGGTCAATGCCTTTATGGTGAAAACTTTAAACTCAGTTTGTGAGCATACAGCTCGCGCAGCTTATGCCTTAAGAGATTTGATTCTGCAATTAGATACACAATCTGTGACATTGCAAAGTGTAAAAAGACTTACTTGTCTCAAGTATAATATGAGCAATGAGCAAGCAAATTTGATCTTTCAAGCTTTGTTTTATGTTATTAAGGAATATGATCCTTGTGATGAGAATGATCAAATTCGTAATGAGGATGAAGAAGACAGCCATGAGAAGGTGCTTGTAATGACGTATGTGATGGATAGTTTGCTTTGGCTAGTAAAAAATTACAACATTAATTGGCAGGAGAGTATTGAAGTTCTGAGTCTTTATAGCGTTGTTTATAACGTATTGAAAAGACAACATTTATCTAGTAAGGTTTGTATGTATATTACAAATTATTTTTCTGTCCATTAGCATCTGAATTTACCTTATTTTTTTTATATAAAATGGCATGTGTCCAGCGTTAAACATACCCTAAATATTTAAGCACATAGATTTATACATCATCTAATAATGTTACTAATTTTTCAGTTCATAATGACGGCTTTAAATGTAATCACTGTAACGGTGAAAAAGTTTCTGCCGCCAAACCTTTCACTTCTTCTGGAGACAAAACCTGGTTCCTGCATGCATGAGTTGGGGAAACTTATTTACATTAAAATGCAGGACTTCAACTGGGAAGTTCGGGATTCAGCTCTGGAACTTCTATGGGTGTGCACGGAGATATCTTACGTCAGTAAGTATTCTGTTATACGTAATCATATTTAACATACTTTCAATGTTCATTGGACGTCTTTAACAATTACCACTTCTCTTATGTAATTCCATTTGAAGGATGTATGTAAAGAGCCTATTATAATAAGCTGTAATTAACAAGGTATTAAAATAACCTTCCTAGTGTAAAAGAATTTCTTCAGAATTTATTAAGTGCTAGATAGTTACAGTAAATTGGTGGAAATACCTTGTGCGTTAGTGAGAAGGGCACATGCTAGTAGGATAAAAAATAAATAAGTTTTATCCTTCACCATCCTCAGAACTTGTACAAACTTTATCAACATGTTATATGCTCCACAGAATTCCCGCCATTCCAAAAGCAAATAGCAGCGAACAATCTGATCAACTTGGCTGCTACCATAGCTTTCAACGATCACGAGTTCTACGTGCGGGTGTCGGCACTCAAATGCCTCGCTGCTGCAACGAGGATAAGTAGTTTATGGGATCAGCTCAAACAAGAGTTTCCTAATTTAGAGGTAATTGTCATAAATAATTGTGTTATATTTATGCAACAGTCGATTTCCTGTTATATTTGTGTGTAATATAAATTAAATAGGGACTATTATTGTATGTAAGTGGAACTACCCTACCTTCCTACATGGAATCCATCTGTTGAACTTTTTATAAAATTTCTTTTATAAATTTGTGATTTTAGTATATAAAATGGTTTAAATGAGATATTAATCGTACTTTTATATTTACAGGAGAAGCTCTTGAACACTTTAGCTCATAACCAAGAGGGGGTAGTACGAAAAGAAGCGTGCAATGTACTCTGTGAGATTTATAAAAACATTAAATTGTCCCCGACTTTCACACAAACCCTATACGAACATATGGTTTCCGCGGCGCTAAATGACTTTCATTGGGACGTTCAACTAAGCGCTCTGAAATTCTGGCGAATTATCATCCAATCTCATCTGAACAACCAAGGAATGCTAGATGGTGTCTTCCCTTCTGTCACGTTTTCAAAAGAAACGCGTAAAATAGTAACGCTTAACGAGAAAGAGATTCAGAGAAGACTCAACAAGATATTAGATGAACTTGCTTCTATTGGATGCCTTACAGTGTTCATAAAACTATTACATGATGACACAGAACTCGATGTAATGGAATGTGCTCTAAGTATTGCCAATGAACTGTTAGAAATATTATCTAAATACAAAGTTCTAGAAACTTTAAATCAAATTGAGGGCGAGCCGGCAACTGTAGACGATCTTCTACGACAAATTAAACTCCCACAAGTAGTTGATACTACTGATGAAGAAATGAGCGAAGTAGCTTCCGGGTCCAATTCTGAATCTGTAGCTGATAATGTTATTGAAGGTATTCTAAACTCTAACGATGTAAATCTTCTAGCACAGATATGTGAAAGGCATCTGAACTTACAGAATAAGGAAGATGTGGTTACCCAGAGTCCAAATAGTCAAAATAAATTTCTTAAGTTTGCTTCACCATACTTATTTGTCAGTTTCTTGAAAAGCAAAGACTTCAAGACTGTGATTGAACAGAAAAGGAATTGGAAAGAGGGTATAAAGAGCTTCTCATCTCTCTTAGATGATGTTTTAGGTATTTATGAAATTAAGAATGAAGTTAACTCCTTAGATTGTTACTAAAATGAAATTCCTTTCTGTTAACATTTAATTTTACATACTGTTAAGTATTACATGAAATTATATTTTTATCAGTAATTTATATGTTGTTTCTTTATTATTATTGCTTTCATATGTCATACTCTGCACTTTTTTTATTATATTCAACATCAAACTTTATGAGCAAAAGCTCAAGATAGAAAGGACTCAATTTTTACCAACAATTTCTATATCATTCTTTAAGATTATCTGACCGATGTTCGAAATAGCCCATAATTTATTGTGATGCATGCAGATTGCTACAAACTATATTATTAAGACATTAAGGAATAAAATAATTATGAGACTTAAATGGTTTATTCACTAATTTTATACACTAAAATAATAAATCTACGTCTATTCAATTTCTATGACTGCTCCAACTTTGGATAATGCTTCTTTAAGTTTCTCTGCTTCATCCTTAGAAATATCAGCCTTGACAACTGTGGGCACACTCTCCACAAACTTCTTGGCTTGTACCAGGTTGTAACCCTCTAGGAGACTCTTCACTTCTTTGATTAAAGCCACTTTTTGCTTGTCATCGAATTTAGTCATTTTTACCTAAAACAAACAACAAACTATAGAGGAAATGTAAAGAACATTAATTTGTTTAAATTATATATCATCATTGATATAAAAGTCTTCTAAATGGTCCAATAACTATGACCAAAAAGAAGGCCCATTGTATACCTTACACTCAACCTTTAAGCAGGTATGGTAAGTAATAAAGTGTTGAAAACTTACAGTAAAACTGGTCTTGACTGTTTTTGGAGCAACTTCCTCCTCTTCCTGGGCAGCTGGGGCAGCCATGGCAAACCCGCCCATTGGCATCATAGGAGCATCTGGCAAGTTTAACCTTCTCTTCAACACCTGACTGAGCTCCGATACTTCTAGCAGGCTTAAATTGGATATGTCAGTGACAAGCTTCTCGATTTTTGGTGACACTGGCTTATCCACACCTTCTGGCGGGGGGATTGTGAGAGGATTTATGCTTTCCACTACTTCTTGACGAAGAATAGCACTGCAACAAAATACATATTGTTAAGCGTAATCTGCGAGTCCTTGAGGACAAAAGGACTTGGCTACCAAGATATTTTTACACATAATAGAATATATTTTTATGATAAGTGTAGCTTTTATAATCGTAGGAGAAAAGTATATATAGGTTATCGAAATAACCTATGAAATTTTGTTATTTACCATCGCGAAAATGTACGCCATGAGCCAATAGGTAATCTCTTCAGTAAACTGATACTGTTCATTTTAAATTCAAGGGTTGTATTTGTTTTTCTGAATATAAATTGTCTTAGTAGTGAGTATAGAAATTCGGTAAAATTGGATCAGAATTCACAAAATGCAATCACGGTTTCAAACTTTCAATTTCAATCACATGAAATGCTGTCAATCTGTCATTGTCATTACGGTGTCAAACAGTGAAGACTTGAGTTTTGATATTTGACATTATTATGCATGTCAAATAAGACGGTTTGATGTTATTGACAGTTGTAAGATAAGAGTGATGACAGTCTGGTGACTGGACTTTTTGACTTTTAGTTAGTTTAGTTTAGTGGTGACATTTGATAACAACAATGAAACTTCATTATCACGTTTGTTAACAATAAATTAAGATTTCTTTGAATCGAAGTAAAAACTACGAAAAATTTAAATAGGATTAGAAGAATTAGTGATGTCTTAACATATTCATTTGGGTTAATTAGGTTTAGGAACTTTAATTAGCAAAATATTATACTTTTAGTTTAGTGAACTTGGTAGTGAACGTGAACGTGAAGTCGGTAATACGGAGATCAAAATAAAAAACGTCTTATTAATTAATTAATGTCTTCGCTTCGATTAGTTCATTAATAGTCCGAGATGTGGAGTAGTGTGTTTTCCAGACCTTTCGATATTAGTATGTCGTTAGGTGCTGTTTTGTTTTTATATTGTTAATAAAACAGTTTTTTGTAACTTGTTCGCTATTACGTAGGTACGCCAATTTGCGGTTCAAGTACATAATTACTTTAACCTTCGCCTTGGAAATCAAAACGGTAAGTTACCTATTAGTATTTTATTTTTACGTTGGTTTGGTTATAGTGATATCTTATTCTATCTCTACCACCATTCCCCCAGTAATTCAGGCCTATGTGAAAAACAACAATTCAATAACTTTTACTTTATTTACTGCATGCCCCTGGAGATAGTGGCAATAATACCCATTAACTTTGTTAGTCATAATCATGTAATAACTTCGAAAATAAAGTTTTATCTACTCATTGACACATTAAGTAAATCTGTATTATAATTGCAAAAATAAAGAATTTATTTTGAAGTCATATACCATCAACTCCTGCTTCTAGGATGGTTTATTAAAATGTGTCCCTACTACAATTTTAAGATTCTGTGTTTAAGTAGGAACTCTTATATATTTGTCATGTCTAATATTTTTGGCTTATCTCAAACATTATGTAATTTAACAATAGGTAGGTTTTAGAAACCCTAGAGTATGCCTACTATGCAAGGCCCAGTTTATGTAGCCTTAAATGATAGCCAAGTTTTTAAACTCACCCTGGATTGGGGTGACTGTTTGTGATAAAATTTTGTAACGCATTGATTGACACATTAGAATTTTTCATACCATTAAATTCATCGCTCCATCAATCAAACATCAATCATCATCACTAAAATGGGATTGTATGAAGCTTGAACTCCTCTAAGGCACTGATGCTTCAAGAGGGATGTGTGATTCATACATCAGGCTTCCTGGTATTCAACAGGGTACACAACAAAAAGACGAGTTTGGCTTGGACTCAATAATTATTACACTTTAAATCAGAGGTTCTCAAACTTGTGTTGTCCATTGAAAAATACTTTAATTTCATGCTTAACATATTTAACTTTTTATTTTAATTATTTACCAAAAAACAATTTAGATATTGGATCGCCTCTACCCCCAAATTCTACTAAGCTCTTTACCGCGCCACCTTAGATTCCGACGCGATTTAAGAGTTGTTGCGCACTTTGTGAAAGACTGCTCTAAATGAACGCCTTTTCGCCATTATTGGGTTGAAAGTTGAAACCATATTTATAGAAGCTATTTTCCAAGAGCAGAGTCTCGTACTGAAATACGTAAAAAAATATATCAAGCGAATGACAAGTACCTACCTATTATTATTGTACGTAGGTAACTATTATGTTATCAAAAAACATAATAATGTCTTGTCTACTATTATGTATTATTAAATAAACTATAGAAATGCGTCACGTTGAATTTCCTCGTGAAATTGTATTAAGTGAGTTGTTGTTAGGTGAACATGACAGGTTAGTTGTTGTGCGATATAGGAAACTAGGGTTACCAAGCGACTAAACAAACCAGGATTTGTCTTTAACACAACATATTGTAAAAGATTACGTGATTGTTATGTGTCGACCAAAGACGTCCACGTCTCTGGTGTCGGCAAACGAGTAGGCCAATAATTTTTTTTTGTAGTTCCTGGAAGCAAGACCGTTATTTTTCTTCAGGTGAAGAAGGCTGCTTCGATCGGCTTTCGACTTAACATATTTCATACGTTCACAATCCAACGTAAGTACCCCGCTGTAGGCGAGAGAATTGATCGTTGTGAATAAGACTTCATACATATTGAGTCCAATCTTGAGTACAAGCAGCTACCTTCCCTGGTAATCATGTACTCTGAGGAACAAATAGGTTAGACTCAAAAGCTAGAGCATGTTTATTTTTTAATTTTTATCCCGGGAAAATAGCTTAGATCTATAGTCGTATTTGTCGCAGCGTACACTGTTCTGGAAAGGTTCGTCTTTTGTTTTGACGTTGAAATCTCCCGGTTTGTCGCTAAGCTCGGTTAGGCCATCGAATTTAGTTCAGTCCTGTTCCAGGCGTTGCGCTGGCGTGACCTGTTTCAAGGCCTTTGAAATCTACAAGTGAGTTGACTTTGTTTTCAATTTAATTTAAACACAAAATCATAACAAAGTTTGAAAGTTCAGTCCATTTAACAGCAAACAATAAAATGTATGCAATAGCTGCAGCATAATAAAATAATATGCTGATATTAAATTTGGATTTATAATTATACTAGAAGACCGGGCAAACGTTGTGCCGCAAAACATTTCATCTCTGTCTTCTTCTTTTATACTTTGGTTGAGCCCTTACTTTCTACATCAAGTTTTGCTATGACGGCGGTTTAATATTTCTAATGGTTTATCTCGTTTCTTAAAGTATTTGACATCAGCATCCCACAACTTCTGCCGGGTCCAACTGTGCTCCACTTGGTCCCTCTAAAATACATCACATTTTTTTATTAAAATCGGTTCAGCCGTTTAGGAGTTGAGTGATAAACAAGTAGCTACTCGATAAACCAAATTAAGAAAGTAGCAGTAGATAAGCCTAAGCAACTGTTTCAGTGCAAAATTACTTAAACGCTTCTGGAACAAAAAAGGCACCCATAAGTTGCCTTGCGGAACTCCTTCTTTTAATATAAATCTATTTGTCTACGAAACAGGATCGTGGTAGTAAATAAAATTGGAATATGTGGCCATCGTCGATAGAAAATGATGGGTTTAATAATCTATTAATTATCTATGCTGTATTTTACAGTTATGTAAGTGTGTAATTATCTCATGCGGTTTGATAAATCAACAATATTACGAGTATCGCACAGTTTACTAAGCTAGACCTTGGAAATATTGCGGATATAAGTATGTAATTATAAACAGCGGCTGAGCATTGATTGTACGCTATTAACACATTATGCTGAGTATCCTAGGATTCCTAAGTAAATGTGTTATTTTATCAGCAATTAGGTATTATAAAAAAATTACGTGTAAGATAAGGTGGGGTAAGACAGACATACTTTTATCCCTGACAGGAAACAAAGGGTATTATGAAGAAGTTGTTTGTTCTACGATAGAAGTAAAAGGTTATACTGATATATGATAAATTAGGCTTTTATGCTATAGTATAGATATTCACTCAGGTATCTTCAGAAGAAGAATATTGATTC
>LGAG01000039.1:838580-852694 GCA_001278395.1 Lerema accius | reverse complement strand
TTAATATGAAATTTTTTAATGACGGTTTTCGGACATGTATACTTGAAGAAACGACATGAGTATTTTTAGCCGAGAACTTTTACATTTGTACTATCTTACACACTAGAAGAATTTCGTAAAAAAGCTATACGTATCGAGATAATAGACAGTCTTAGTCTTACCCCACCTTACCTTATAAAATGTATGATTGATACCTACATCAATAAATGATTTTGAATATGAATAAGTAGGTATTAGGTATACTTACTTAAGAAATACGAAGTAAGGCATACCTCAAGGTATTTTGTATCGAATTTCGATATACATAGATAGGGTTGCCATCCGTTCAGATTTTCCCGGATAGTCCTAGTTAGGAAGCGTTCGTCCAAGGTTTTCACAAGATGTCCGTTGAATGCCAGTCAAGAGCAAAGATAAATAAAAAAAATTATACAAATCTGAGTTAGGTCTCTGAGCAAGAGCTAGAATAGACATTTGACTGTTCAGACGAACCTCCGGGGTTAATCGATGATTATGCCCAAATGTCCAGAGCTTGCGAATTTTTTATCCAGGGACAGCAATTTATGCGTCGGCAGCCCTAGGTGTGGCACCACATTCTTACTCTCGCACACACATACACAGTATTATGCATTACCATATGCATAATACCCCATAGTAACAGGCTTATACGAGTAGTGTAATAATATTTTTTGCCGCGAGCAGTTGGAAATTGTTACGTAATACGGCGGAACAATAGTTCTAGGTACGTAGCAAGCAATTGTGGAACTTGTAGAAGTTTATTTCCTTTATTAATTAACTGTAGGGTTTCGTATAACTTCGCGGCTTTGTTGACGTTGCGTGGTTTCAGTTTGCAAACTCAATTAGTTTCAACAATACAAAATTACTTGCGACTCTGCTAAAACAGGAGCTATTTATAACGGCTTCGTTATGTAGCAATCAACATTTCATCAGATACCTACTTTGCCTGCGATTATTTAGAAACCCTATCTCTAATTTGATGTCTTGAACTGCGATCTCAGTCCGCTTTGAAACATCTTAGCCTCGGACCAAAAGATCTTATGGATTTTTTATCGATTGTTCCAGCATTTGTAGCATTGACAACAAAACAAAAGTACCTAAAGAATATTTTTTATAGTAATTATATAAGTCGACTGACATTCTTTACATAACTGCTAGATTATGAATAACATCAGAAATTTCATTCATATTTTATAACCTACCAGACAAATTCTCTAAGAACAACTGGAATATGAGGTTTTTACATCAGCTGAAAAACTCAAGAGACGGATTATCTGGTCTGAAAAAGAAAATCCTGCGTAGATGTAGGTATGTACGAGTAGGAGACATACCTACATATTTAATGGATAGATGGATGGAGCCGTCTAATTTTTGCTCGTCATAACATAATACTCGACAGGATAACAGCAGGACGGTACACCAAATGGGTGGTTAACCGTATTCAGCAACACCACATGAAATTTAAATAGGGGTGTGCCGATTCTGAAATAACAGAATTATCTGATTTATTCATTGCGAATACATCGTGCGGTTGTTGTGTTGGTAACAAATTGGAATACTTCACCATACATTTTGAATTTCAGGTTAAATTGTTCAATGAAGTATTTAATTTTCATATGCTCTACAATTTCATGTGATAGACAGAAAAAATAATCGTTATGCGTAACATAAATAATAATATTACCTATTTAAATCAATTTTGGACATGATTATCTAAGCAGAGGAGTTCAATGCAAAGTTCATTTTACTTCAAAATGCATCCCATAGATAACCTACTTTGGAGATTTGATGAGAGACAAGAGAGATGGTGTTCTCTAAATTACGGCCATAATCTTTTTCGTACCTCTATCCTGACGCATTATCACGGTTCTAAATACCTGAGAAGCGATTGTTAGATGATCAAGTAGACAAGTACAACATTATAGGTCCACTAGGTATATTTTGTGGCCTATGCACTATTCTAAACAAACAAACCAAGTACGCTGGTGTTCCAGCAGGAATACTCGTATTGCCATAGCTCCAATCACTTGCATATTAAATAATAGGTTTGAATTTCCTGTGTTGGTGAGATATTGACGTCAATGCTGCCCTGGACGTCGACACGCTCGCCTCTGGGACCCTGACGTGTCAATCAACTGCAATGTGTGTGGCTTAGAGGCACGTGACTCTCTTTTGTTTTGAATAACCGACTACCTACAAGTAGGTTTACCTACTGGTTCATTCGGTTTTTTGTTATTTAAATCTCTGGTGCCCATAAACAATTTCAAGGGTATTTTAACTGAATGTTTAAAAAATGAAGACTATAATGTAACAATAACTAGATTTGATTTTTTAAGTACGGGAATAGCTGCAATGTAACGAGCAATATAATGGGAATATTATAGCCAAATAAATGGACGAACCACATTATGCTGAGAGTTCCACATCATATCCGTATATCAGCAGAACTAAAGGCATAAACTAAGTAGGTACCTATAATCTGCCGAACAAATAAGCGAAAAATAAGAAGCATAAAAAGGAAGTTACAAATGGTCGTAAAGACATTATTACCTACGCACATAGATGTTATATGACTTTAGTCTTCATGTCTATTGTTTCAGAGTTGATCTACCAACATGCTGGGAGGTAGTGTTCTCTGGTTCCGCCATGGACTGCGGCTCCATGACAACCCGGCGATGCACGACGCTTTGCAAGATCCGAGCGTTCCTTTCTTTCCCGTCTTCATCTTTGACGGCGAGACTGCTGGTAAGATCACAGATTATAAAGGAGTATGGATACTGATTAGCTATGTTATAGGACTCTATTGTATCCAAACTTTAACTGCGTATAAGCAACTGCACGTACGCTCAGAAAGTGGATGAGTGATCGCTAGTAGCAAAATTTCGTTCCGTGCTTCAGAGGGCACGTTAAGGTGACCGTCGTTATGCCAAAATGTTTTCGACTCAGTTGGCCAATAATCCCTCCGCCTCTTCTAGTTATGAAAAAAGATCCATGCCCAATAGTGGGCCGTTAATGGGTTGAGACCATGGCGATGTTACTTACGGGACACCGTTTAGGTAACTTAAACTTCTTAAATACCTGCCTAGCAGCAAACGACTCTTGGCCCACTTTAGGGCTTGTGTAATTAACATTCAGGATCGTTGAAGTTTATTTCACGTTCCAATGCAAATTAAGTTAATTGGCAATCAGTGAGTCAAAAGTTCTTAGCTAACTGAAGCAATGGAAAAATCGTTCGTTACGATTACAAAAGGGCTCCAAGTCATCGTATTACATAATAGTTACCGAAACGTTTTCGAACTAGAGCTATCCCTAATAGATTTGCACTATTTTAGGTACAAGACTAGTGGGGTACAATCGGATGCGTTATTTGCTGGAAGCCTTGGATGATCTGGACAACCAGTTTAAGAAGTTTGGCGGAAGACTGCTCATGATTAAGGGGAACCCGGAGCATATCTTCAAACGTCTCTGGGAAGAGTTCGGTAAGGCATTGAGGATGGGGAGTATATTAATTTTTAATAACAAAAGAAAGCGGGGCGTGTCGACTGCCTGTAGCTCGAATATGTTTGATGGTTTGATGGATAATTTGTGCTTTGATTCTCAAGCAATTGACGGTTTAGATCGATGGTATAGGTTGTTGTTTGATAAAAACGTGAAGTTTGGCAAGTAAGTTTGTCATGTAAGTTCTGAAGCAAGTGTCAGCTCTTACAGGCACCAATATCTGGATGGCCAAGGTGTCATAATTAGCCAATTTTTAGCTTACTATGATTGGTACTCATAGTAGTAGACGAGACATAAACCGCTGGTTCCAGGTATCCGCAAGCTCTCGTTCGAGCAGGACTGCGAGCCGGTGTGGCGCGCGCGCGACCAGTCCGTGCGCGCGGCGTGTCGCCAGTTCGGCGTGGCGTGTCGCGAGCACGTGTCGCACACGCTGTGGGCGCCCGACACCGTCATCGATGTTAACGGAGGCATACCGCCGCTGACTTACCAGATGTTTCTTGTGAGTGGATACGAGTTTTCGTGGAGTAGACTAATTCATCAGTGATTTGAATAGATGTCAACTTTTAAGACGCTTTATTCACCTGTGAAGTGAATCAAATATTGTCCTTAATACACCTTATAGGAGTTATAGGGCGTCGAGTGTGCCAAATAGGACCAACTTCTGGCTGAGATTTTAGTGTCAAAAAAAGCATTCTTGCTTGACATCATCCAGATTGAACGGATATACCTAAGTGCATATAACTTTATACATTAAAAATCCGTATTCAAAATAAAGTTTTGAGGAAGAAATTGTAGAATGATTGTTAAACCTTCTTCGTCTTTTGATGGTTAAACCTTCGTCGACAGCACACCGTAGCGACGATCGGTGACCCGCCGCGTCCCGTGGCTAACTTGGACCTCACCAGGGTCAGGTTTGGTTCTCTACCGGAATGCTTCTATCGGGAATTCACCGTTTTTGATAAGGTAAATAAAGTAACTCGTATTAACCAATGTTTCGTAGTTATCCTTATAACAACTATGAAGCACTGAACTGTTTGCAGCAATCCATCTATGGACATTGGACAGTCTGAGTCTACTTAATGGCGAGTCTTCTGTATGTAGGTCATACATCCAGAACGTTTGATCTTGGATGGACAGATATCACCTTGTTTATAATTTGCTTTATCTATATATACTAATAAAGTAATCTGGATTTTAACTAACAGAAACATTACTTATTTTACTCTCTCGTTACTCCTTAGTAACGCTACTATTACTTGCATTATCAGTTCTGAGCTTATAGACAATAAGGGCGAAAAAAGAAATGGCGTCGATTATGTCATTCCCATACATTTTTAAATAGCGTTTGGCATGAGCGTTGGAAGGAAAGGGCATTTGGCTATAGGCTCTGTTCTCCTGTGTTCCGCAGGCTCCGAAGCCGGAAGACCTGGGCGTGCACCTGGAGAAAGAGGATATCCGCATGATCCGCTGGGTGGGCGGCGAGACGGCCGCGCTCAAGCAGATGGAGCAGCGACTCGCCGTCGAGAAAGACACCTTTACTAGGTCTGACGCCACCTTCTACTATACCGTTTGCTTTAGGATGACTCGAGGTGGCTGAAAGAAAATGTGCAAATACACTCACACGTACACAGAAACCCTTATATAGACACACACACACAGCACGCACGCACATTTATACACATGTATTCTACACACGAGATACTTGATACATCTTGATTCATCGCGAAAACGAGACAACCGATTCGCAGTAATGTGAGTTTGTTAAGGGTTAATATTACATATAATATTAATTCCAGCTGTTATACATAATCATATCATCATACAAACCAGTGGGTTGTGGAGGCTTTTAGAATTTGTGTATTTATATCTTTGTTCATCATTTGTCATTGTGATTGAATTTGTTTTCAGAGGTTCTTATCTACCAACTCACGGGAGTCCTGACTTGCTGGGGCCGCCGATTTCTCTGAGTCCGGCGCTTCGGTTTGGATGTCTGTCCGTTCGAAAGTGAGTGTTATTAATTTTTATTGTAACACCAAGAATTGAAAAATTACATGATGTATTAGCTGTGTTACGTGAAATAATATTGTAATTTGTACTGAAACGCATTTACTTATCAAATTGAAGGTAATCTTTGGGAATGTAGTCCTTACGCAACTAACAATAAAGTATAATTTACCCTGACGATCTTAATTTGTTTTTTATTGTGTAGGTTCTACTGGGCGCTGCAGGATTTGTTCCAGCAAGTGCACCAGGGCAGGCTGTCTTCGTCGCATTTCATTACTGGTGAGATTGCTTAACTATATTTCTCACTCAAGCAATATATTGCCATCTATTAAAAAAATCATCAATTATAAAAACAAATGTAATTTATTTGATGCTTTGATTAAACCGGGTAATATAAATTTTTTCGAGAAGGTTCGATTTCGGGTAAGATTTTTTTATTTCTTTTTAATTTCAAGTTCATCCTCTAGGTTACCTCAGTGATGAAGAGAGTCCCGTGCTCTAGTAGATATTTGATGGACTGACGTTGCGCTATTACAGGTCAGCTGATCTGGCGTGAATACTTCTACACGATGAGTGTGAACAACCCCAGCTACGGACAGATGGCCGGCAACCCCATCTGCCTTGACATCCCTTGGAAGGAGCCGCAGGGGGACGAACTCAAGAGGTATTCAATATTATTAAGTAGATAGTTATTTGTAACTTAAGTTCTGAAGACAAAACGACGCCTCCTTGCTTCCGTTTCCTCTTTTAAGGCCTCAGTCTATCTCGCCTGGTAAAGTTTGGATTGGAAGACTTTACATTACATACGTTTTAGGATCTTATTTCTCATGTCTTTATTCAACAGACAGTTGTTAAGCTGTGCAAACTTGGCTTGACCACCAAACCTCTCACCTATACGCGCTGTAGCTCTGTTGAGAATGCCTTCTCAGTTAAAGTAAATATTTTTCTAATGTAGAATTATCGAAACTTGTAGTAGAATTGAATGAAACTGGTGTGTCGTTGGTCCCAGATGGACGGAGGGCACGACGGGGTTCCCGTTCATCGACGCGGCGATGCGGCAGCTGCGCTCGGAGGGCTGGCTGCACCACGTGCTGCGGAACACTGTGGCCTCCTTCCTCACGCGCGGCACGCTCTGGCTGTCCTGGGAGCATGGCCTCCGACACTTCCTCAAGTACCTGCTGGATGCTGACTGGTGAGCGGATTGCTCGTAGTAGTAGTGCTTATAGGGAAAGTTGAGTAGTGAAAGGAGTAGTAGAACTTTATCTAGACCGTAGACTAGTGTTTCCTAACCTCTTCAATGTCAGTTCCCCTGTGACCTATGAGGAAAACTGATTTTATCCCGTCTTTAAAATGTTATAACAAGTTATTTTTTTCTGTATTTTTAAATTTACGATTTTAATGAAGGTGCTTTATTACCCCCGTAAAATAGCTGATTTACCCCCGCGGGGGTAATTAGCTCCGGTTGGGAAATCAGGACATAAATGATCAAGCGCTTTGTCAAATTTTATGTGGTTGATTAATAAGTTTGACATTGTGTTTAAAGTGTTAAAAAATATTTGACGGTAGTATGATTTTTTTTAATAAAGATATGTAATGATTGTGTAAATTATTCATGCAGGTTAGATAAGCCAAGTACTGTTTAAGTGTCCGTGTATCTGTATATAATGTCGGAGTGTTTGTCTATGTAAGTATGTGTGTGTGTGTGCGCAGGTCAGTGTGCGCGGGCAACTGGATGTGGGTGTCGTCGTCGGCGTTCGAGGCGCTGCTGGACTCGGGCGAGTGCGCGTGCCCCGTGCGGCTCGGCTACCGGCTCGAGCCCAGCGGACACTACGTGCGCCGGTACGTGCCCGAGCTGGCGCGCATGCCCGTCGAGTACATGTGAGTACTGCAATACTATATAATACAATATTAGATACTAATTATCACTTGCTACGGTGAAGGAAAACATCGTGAGGAAACCTGCACACCTGAGAGTTCTCCATAAAGTTCTTAAAGGTGTGTGAAGTCTGCCAATCTGCACTAGGCCAGCGTCGTGGACTATGGCCTGTACACCTCACATTGTAAAAGGAGACCCGAGCCCAGCAGTGGGACAGTTATAGGTTGTAATGATGATGATGATGATGTAATTATGTATTCTAATCTTAATTTATAATTGTGGTACACTCAAAATTGTACAGTCACATCCAAAAATATTTGACCCACCATAGAAAACCAACTTCCCAGTGTCCGATTGAGCTGAAATTTTGCATGCATATATGAATGACATGGCACTACAATATTTTTATGAAATTAAGCTGATCTGATGGTGGAGACCGAAGGTGGCTATAGGCTCTTAAGTAAACCACACAACCCTTTCGAAATTGGACTCGTTTGACTCATTGTGGCAAGGACATTATGTCTAGATTATTTTCAGGGCTCGTTAATGCATTGTTTTCGGAAGGTTACAACTCCTTCCAACAGTATGAGCAAGCAAGTATAAGAGGGCCCCCATGCAATAAACTTGTTTTTTTTGGGACGGAACCCTTCCTGCGCGAGTCCGACTCGCTCTTGGCTGGTTATGTGTTTTAATATTAGTGATGTAACGTTGCAGCTACGAGCCGTGGAAGGCGCCGATCGAGGTGCAGGAGCGCGCCGGCTGCGTCATCGGCAAGGACTACCCCACGCCCGTCATCAACCATCTCGAGGCCGCAGCCAGGAACCAGAACGCTATGAAGGTCAGATACTACAGTATTAGCCTTAACTTCATAGTTATAGTTGGTAATGACTTTGTGGTTCAACCGCTAGACTTGCGAAGTATAAAACTTAATAATCTTGCAATAACTCGATTCGGTGAAGAGAATGGTAGTACTAGGTATTGTCTAACAAGACTTTAGGAACTTTTTATTCTAATGATCCCGTAGCCTAGTTGGTAGTGACCCTGCCTGCGAAGCGAGGGGTCCCAGGTTCGATTCCCGGCCGGAGCAAATATTTATGTGACAGATAGTCATGGGTTTTAATGATGTGTTATTAGTGTTGTCCATGCCACTCGCGACACAGGGAATCCTACTGCACCCCGCAGTATGAGTGTGTTAGCGTTTTAAAGATGTAAATTATTTTTCTTCATTTTTTTCATATTATGTACTTTTCATATTATGTGTATGAATATGTTATTTATATTGTTAATTTTGAATTTAACTAATCCGTCTTTATAAGTCACCTTGGTGGCATGTGTTATATCCCTCGAACATTAAATTTTTTTCATCAAATATAAATGTTATTCCATACCATTTATATGGAAATAATTTTAACACTGATTTTAAGTATTTAAGAGAGACGAATTTTTTCTATGTAGGAGCTTCGCCGTATCCTGGAGAAGGCACCTCCTCACTGCTGCCCGTCGTCGGAGGACGAGATCCGCCAGTTCATGTGGCTCAACGACGACAGCCAGTCCGATGTCGCCTCCATGTAAAAGAATAGCTCTTATTCCGTCGGAATAAGGTTTATTCTTCAATAATGAGTTGTAGGCATTTTTAGTACAATTTTTTTTCCTTTTCTTGAAGTGTGGATTTTGAAACAGATTTTTATGATTGGTTACATTCCATTATAATTAAACACTCATCAAGTCCAAATCTTAAATCATGTTATTGTTATTTTTACAATGTATTAGAATGCCAAATAGGGGACGATCAAATATTACGTAATGCAATTTGGGGTGAGTGGGGGTCTTGTAAAATGATATGATGCGTTACAACGCGTTACGTAACCATGTTTTTTATTCCCAAAAATACTAGGGAATATAACTCTTTACTAGGTTAAATGGCAACATTTTTTAAATAAAAATGGTCATTTGTGTTACGTAACGTTTAGGGGGTGGGAAGGGTACAGAAAAACGTTACGGCGCGTTACATAGGGGAGACGGGGGGTCAAAATTGTTCTAAAATTTGCTTAATGTAATACTTGAACGCTTCCATATGAACAGTTGGGAGCATTTAAATGCTTATTAGACAACATAGATCTCCCTTTAATATTTCTTATAACTTGGTTTGCAAAATCTGTCTAAAATTCTCAGATTAGTTGCTTAGAAACTGTCGGTCACAATATAGTATAGTTGTCATTACTTGATCTTATAACTGTGAATTGCTGAAAGGAGGCATAATGTGTATCTATTAGCTATAGTATATTTTTATTTTCTTGCCATTCATAATAAAATGAGTACATAGTTTCTAATTCTGGTTGACACATAGGATTATATTTTGATTTTAGATTATTATTATAAGTTCATTATAATTATATGCTACTACCAAGCAGGATGGAAATATTGTATAAGTTGCATTTTAGTACAATTTTCTTCTTAAACAGTACTCGTTTTTGGGGTGTTATTTTTTAATCGGCACACAAATATTATAATGTAATTACATAATTGTTTTTAAAGATTAATTACATAAACATATAATCACGATTATTAATTGATTGTTGTGTTCATCACTATTAGGTTTTATGTGGTATCATTTTTTTACAAAACTATAGTAGCTAATGTCAAATGTGGAATCGAATTAAAATTCCGACTATAGTATTTTCATACCAGTGTTTTGACTTAAAATACCCTAATCTTAAGTGATTATTCAAATTTAGAATGACATTTAATTGTAATATTCAGTGATGTTTTTATTACTTTTTAAATCAAATCTCAATTTTAGTTTTAAGTTATTTTTAAGTGTTATGTTTTTTTAGTTTATTAAAGGTAATATTGTAACAGTACCTATACCGAATTAAAATTACAGGTATTTACCGTTTGTATCTGAATATAGTGTAGCCAAAGATACTGGCAGGGCAGTTATAATATTTACAGGTATATATTTTATACAAAAAATTGTAATAATATTTTTTTATAAATGCAATTTACCAATGGAAATGATTTTAAAAATAAAGATTTCTTTTTTGTGACATTTTGTTTTTTTTTTATGATGAATTTGATTTTGATTTAAAAATGAAATTCATATTTTTCGGCAGGGCAGTCTTTTTGTCTTTTTTTATAAGTTGGGTACTCTATACTTTGCACTATAGATAACAAATTATAGTAACCAAAGATTTCTAACAAGTGGAATTGACTTATTTCATCTGAAATTTCAAAATTCCTTACTCAATCTCATCCAAAACCAAGTGGCATCTCATATTATTAAACACACAGAGCAACGAATAATACATACACATAGAAATAGGTCACTTAACTGTTGATAAATTGACAAAATCAAAATATTGTGCAGGACGGAGAAATAAAAAACAAGTTATTATGTACATTCTGATTGTACTATATACAAATGTAATATCACAAAGGATGTTATATACATTTTCCTTTACCATACTAAATAAGTAATTTACATTGATTCAATGTTCTTCTTAGTCAACAATATTAACTAGAGCCATTTTGCGCTGATCCAGCAAGTATTGCAGATATTTCAGTGAAAACTTTACTAGTAGTTGATTCTGGTAGTTCCTGCACTGCGGCGATGCCTCGACCAGCGAGGTTACCGACCCTGGGGTCAATAGGAATGCAACCAAGGAAGGGGAGTTTTGAAACTTCTGCTAGGGATTTCCCACCGCCACTAGAAAATATGTTGGTACAATGACTGCAAGTTGGACATTCATATCTGAAAACAAGAGAGATATTATATAAGTATTATTACTGGATATAAAATTATGCCTCTGTATCATTATTATAGCAATAAAAATAAATCTTTATTTATTTATAAAACACAGAGCTAAGACAAGATTCCTATGGCCTATTCTCTGATTAATAACAATTTAGTTTTTAAAACAATTTGAAAAAGACAATTTTTTGATTTACTCAATATGAACCACATCAAAATTTAATCTTTTGATATTTTTTTGTTATCCATTAAATTTTTTTACTATTGACATTTTTTTTTTAATTTGTGAGAGCAGAAGCCATAATGAAATGATAAGAAATGACAAAACTACAACCTATTGTAAGGATACTCACCCACTCATGTTTTCAATTATACCCATTATAGGAATGCCAGTCTTTCTGCAAAAAGTGATTTCCTTCCTCACATCTTCAATGGCCACCTGCTGTGGTGTAGTGACTATTATAGCCGAGCAGTGTGGCACTTGACGAAGATTCTCCATAACAGTGATGTGCTCATCAGAGGTTCCTGGAATATCAGTATTCATAAATAATTTTAGTTATGTGCTTAGTGATGGACAGTGAATACAGTTAACCCACATTACAAGGAAATCTGAGTCTTATAAGTTTGTATTTTTTGTTAATGGAAAATTATTGTTATAAGATAATATTTTAGTTTGATTCTAAAATATTAGTTAAAATATAGTTTGATTCTATAAATGATGGTTACTATATCAAAAAATAATACTATTATGTAATTTCAAGCTACTTGAATTTTAACAAAACATATACATTGTGTATAATTAAGTCCACAAATACCTGGTGGTGTATCAATAATCAAGAAATCTAGATCTTGCCAGCATACATCTTCTAGAAATTGTTTGATCATAGCCGTTTTCTTTGGACCTCTCCACACAACTGCATCGTTTCGAGAGTTCAGAAGGAAGCCAATAGACATTACTCCAAGTCTCTGTTCTTTGTCTACGTACACTGGCACCCAACCCTCAGCACTTTGATGTACATCACATTCTTCCAAATTCAAGATATATGGGACACTAGGACCACATAAGTCTATGTCTAGCAAGCCTACCTAAAACAATTAAACAATGTTAGAACCCTAGAGAACTAATAATACTTCTTTACTTACCGCTGTTTCTTACTTACTTTGTATCCTTTTTCTTTAAGTGTAAGTGCGAGCTGAGTGCTAACTGTAGACTTTCCAACGCCACCCTTTCCAGAAAGAACCAAGAGCACACGTTTAACTTGCTCAAACATTTTGTTATGAAATTAATATAATTATTTAGCAAAATAAATTCTTCAGAAAAAGATATTAAAACAAATTATACGTGATAAACATTAACAAGCTTTCAAGACAGACTTGACTTGACTTGACAGTCTTGACACTTACGATTACGAATTATGATAAATGACATTCAGGCGTAATATCAATGCTGTCAGTTTCAAAGGTTTTTGACACTGACAATTACATTTCATTTCACGTAATCAACTAATTAATTTTAGTTCCTCGTTATTCTGACAGCGTTTTTATAGTAAAACAAAATAAAATAATTTATACGTGAAGATATTATGCTAAAATCTTATGTAAATAAAAATTACAAGTGGTTTGATATTATAAATAGGTCATTGAATTATTAGAAAAAAAAATTGAATTTGACAGCGCTTGCGCCAAAATGCAACAGTGGCGCCTCCATGTACTTTGACTTTTTCTTTTCATCAGTTTTCTAAAGATTTTTAGAGTGGGTGTCGTGTTGATTTTGTGCTCGTTCTCGTGATAGAGATGCTACATTTTTTTCATTTTGTGTTCGATTATTGGACGTTTCATGACTTAATTTAGTGGTGATATTGTCTCTACGTTAGTTTTCTGTTAATACCGCTGTGAACCGCTTATGTTCGTGTAATTAATTTGCCTAAAGTTTGGTTTAGTGGTTGTGCAAGGATTTGTCCCTTCGGCTCGTGATTTGCGGCTGCAGTCTGCGTTCTTAACTATTGAGAGGTGAGTTTCAGATATTATTAAATCACTTGTTGAGCGAGAGCACTCTTTGCTTTATTTTTAATTGAGAATTTGTTCTAAAGGTGTTGGCCAGTAGGATTTTAATTGGCAACATGCGGGTGTAAATACTATGGCTCACCCCTCGAGCCAACGCAAGGGTGCGGGTGCGGTGCGTGCGACATTACTTTTTGCTGTAAATAATTTTCACCCTTGATTTCTTACATAAGAAAATGGTTACCAAACCATTATTATAGTACCTACTTAATACTGTCATGTATGGTTATAGGTAAATAGTTGGAATGATATTGAATTATTTGGTCAAGTAAAAATGTAGCATTTGATATGTTGTGTGCACTACCATAGAAGTGTGTAGGTATGCAACATACTGAGTAATAAAAATATAATGAATACAATCAAATTATATTATTGTTAGAATATCTTGGAGATTTAGCAAGCTTTATAAAAAACGAAACGAAAATGTCTGCACATTATGTGTAATTCTAGAGCAAACCAATATTTAACATTTATTTCACACAATATTTAAGATCATTGATTTAAGCAATTTTAAAAGACCAAATTAATTAATAGGCTTTTTCGAAGTTAATGCACTTTACCATTTAAACTTAAACTTTGATTGATTAAAATCTTAACATCAGATGTGATCAAAGTCAAATATTACCATAGATTTAAAAAATCATTGGTATTTGTATTTTATCATTTTTGTCTATTAACCTATGGTAGCTTATTTTGATGAATGATCTAAGAAAAGTTTGTTTGTCTATAAAATGTCTTGTGGATCTAGTTTCCATTAAGAACCACTTGCTTCATTCCCATGCTGTTTACCTTCTGTGGCCGCAGTGTCAGGTTACAGGGCTTATTGCATCAAAACTGGTTTACTTGCAATCTTGTCTTTAACCAAAGTTGTCTGCACATTGCAGGGTTATTAATCACATTGGTATCAAT
>LGAG01000039.1:812532-838376 GCA_001278395.1 Lerema accius | reverse complement strand
CCCCCCCCACAAAAAAAAATTCATTGAATTTGGGCGCATTTTGCTTTCTAAAGAATTTCCAGAAAAATTATTAAAAAAGTAGGCATTGTAAATTTAATTTCTTGTTTTTCTCATATTAAAAAATGCAGAGGATCTGTGTTATAATTTTCCCTTCCCTGATCCTTCAATTGAAGCCAGTAAAAAAAATACATATTTTACAGATGATTCTAGAAGTAGGGCTGTGACTTGCCCCAAAAGTCCCTCTTTGAGTGTTCTGTAGTATGCACCAGGACAACAAGAGATTGGCTTGCATCGAGCTTGACTGATTTAAATCAAGTGTTTTATTTTATTTCTAAAAGTTAACCTTTTTTAAAACTGGCATCACATTCTTGCTTTTTGATTTTTAAATATCCATATAAAATCTTTTTTGTTTGAATATTTCCAATGGTTGACATGACAAAAATTCAGCAAAATTGAAGCATCTAAAATCTTCAATTATTATCAACCTCTCTGCCTTTGACCCAAATTACATTTATAATAACTAGGTAGGTACATATAGTTACCTACTCTATGTTTAATTAAGTTACGGTGAAAATGATTACCATAGTCATTAATGGTTTTGTTTCGCACCCTAGTTCGACGCTAATTGTAAGTCCAAGGACGCGATTCCCCTATTGATGGGGGAATTATAGGACCTCATGTTAAGTATATTGTATGGTGGATTCGTGAAATTGACCATTTCAACAGTAAGCAAATAATTATTATTTTAATAGATTAGGTAACAAAATATTATTATGATGTATGAATGAGACCAGATGTTCGACAGTTATTAGGTTGAGTTTGATAACGATGACGGAATCATCGTATTTGATGACGGAATAGTCATCATCAAATTATTCTATTAGCATAGGCTAATTTGTTGTTATTGCAACAAGAATCGTTGTATATGAAATACTCAATAGTTATGAATTATAATCCAGATTCTAGAATTACGTGAATCGGACTTGCGCAGGTTAAATACAGCCGATGAAAAAGCTATATTAAAGAACATCAACCCTAAAAATTTACCATGTAGATTTAGTACTCACCAAGGCGGGGCGGATCGTATTTCGATTCGATCCGTAAGCTTTCCAAATGTTCTTTTTAGTGTTCATCTCGGCTCGACGCCTACACGAACAACCACCATTGTTTTAATATCAACTCGATAAAAGTATGACTCATTCAAATATATCACGTGGGCATCGGTTTTTGGGTCGTCAAGTTGACTGCAGCGTGTTGCATTTTTGTTATAGAAATGACTTGTATTCTAACTTTTGTAGAACGAGGACAGATGCTTCTACAAGGGCATAGGAAAGATTTTCTGTCAGTTTTGTTTCGAATTTTGCTCCTACTTAGGATGATAAGGAAAACACGTGAAAAGTCATATTTCTTCACTTTAAAAAAAGCTTAATTACAGAATTTAGAACGGTTGGGGCGTGGTTTCATCCTGAAAAACGTCGCTGTAGCTATGATAGGAAGAAAAAAAATACTTCTATAACCATTATAATTTTCGTAATATTATGGATTTTCAAAAATGTTAATAATAAATGAAAATATTAAAAAAAGCTATGTATATATTTTGAAATAATTACCTAAAATATAATTTCAGGGTTAATTCCCTTCTGATCTATTTTCACTGCGACCCTCGCTAGGTGCGGGTCATAAATAAGGGTGAGTGTATATTACACCGCTGCCCTCCTGAGTCACGACACGATATGATTCCGGGGATTTGGAGATTGCCAGGATTATTTTAATTAAATTATGATTCATTGTTTTATTGGGAACATATTAAATTTTCTGAGAAGTTATTTAGGAAATCTAATATTCTAGCGACTAGCCTCTTACGGTGACTATCCGACCATAACCTATCCTTTATTGCAGGTTTTAACTGCATACAGTAATCCGCATATTACTTATTAATAGTAACGAATAAGTAACAGAATACAATGTAGAATCGGATCTTTAACCGCAGTACGTGTCCACTACAATTAGCAATCTAGGAACCTTAGTAGCCACGTTGATAGCCAGAAAACAGCGGTAACATTAAGTAAGTTCGCGGTATTAAGTAAGTAAGTAATATTTGTAAGTTTCCGTGTTCTATGCTTAGATACTGCACATATTGTATGGGAACTGAATAAGACTAACTTAAAATGTAAATATATTGTAAGATCGTAGTAATGTTTGCGCTCCCACAGTAGTCACAGTGCAGTTAGTGTCACGGGAAATGAATTCATAAGTGTTTGCTTCGGGACTACTATGGAGGGAACTGGTCTAGCCAAATCAATATTTGGAAAGCTTAAGACTTGGCATAGTTAAAGTTTACATAGATAAAATTAAAAATATATGTGCTCGATTTTTATATTTAATTTACAAAATAAAACAAAACGCACACGACCACACTGTGTTTGATACAAGCACACGTCACACGTAATAATTTACGGTCAAATTTTGACCGCACAGCAGTCCTCTAGTATCAGTTAATTTATAATTTGACCAGCTAATAAATTGTAACATAGATACATCATAATAAATATAACTATTGTCCATGATTAAATCGATGCTCGCGTTTGAAATATTGACGGCGCCAGATAAATTACTTGATTCATTGCGTTCCGAGAACATGTGCCATTACTTTTTTACGTACAGAGTTTTATTGTATTCGAATATAGCTTGGTCTTTGTTTATTTTTTTAATGCGTATCGTAGACTGCACTTTTATATCGGACATTACTTTGGTGGCATTTACTTTTGCAGCCTTTGATTAGTTACCGTAAACGTAAAATTGTAACTGCGTTTAAAGTTAAAATGTACTAGAATGTTCTAAACGCCCGGTACCTACATTCTGGTATGATTACGAATAATTTTGTCGTAAACACTTTAAACTCGGCTTACGTAAACTCATCGTAGAATGTTTACGAAATATTGTTCGTAATGTCAAGGAGATCGCTCGATCGATTGGCCCGGGCGGCTACAAAAACCTGATTACGGCTTTTGTAACGTTAATTTGTTTGAAGCGGCGCTCGGAAATCGTACAGTATTCAAAGTCAAGTCAAATTTAAATTTATTTCATCTTAGGAAGCAGTCTAACGGCCTAGGTTTGACTAGGCATACTTTGATTGGGGTTGTAGTTTGTGAAGTTAGGGCTTGTAGTTATTACGTGTAGCGTTAGAAGCTTGGCTCTATATGAGATCTGATAACTTATTGACAGTGCTAGTCATAAGGTCTCCTCTTGCCAACGTCACACATGAAAATCGGTCAATACAGTGAATTCAGTTTGATTTAAAATACAGTTAAAAAAAAATACACTTATTAGTAACTGAATCCGTGATAATGCTTAATGTCGAGATAGATACATATTTAACTACTATTATCATCGGTTTTATAAAAAAAAAATATCAGTGACTTGTAATCGCTAGGGTTAACCGTCAGTAGCAAAAAAGCCGGAAGAAAAATTCTCGAGACAAAAAAAAATTAACAGTTTAAAAATATCAATTTTACTCTACCTACAGCATTTTTTACGTGCTTCATATTTCGTCACGTTCCTGACGAGTCACGTCGATGTCACGTAATGTGGTCGAGAGTAGTAACGTGACGAGTGTTCGTTTCATTTGCAAACGACACGACGTGACGGTAACCTCACGTTGATTTTGACTCGCTGCATGAGACGTGACAGATGTGAAGGATATACTGCACATAGTAGAAGTCATTAAAATGCATTTTGAAATTACTGTTTTAGTTCGACTGGTTAAGATCTGTGTGAAAGTGTACCTAAAATTGATGGCAAGTTAAGCTACAGGGTTGTCTGGTAATAACTTTATGTAGAACTATTAGATAAAATATCTGAGACACTTATTGAAGTAGTTTACCTAGAAATTGTAATCTCATCGATTTTTTGAGGAAATAGCCGACAAACGAAGTGGTTCAACAAGATGGCAAGCAGTCATTTTCATCTATGGACAAGCAGTAACACTAAAATTATCATTATTACATTGTCGGCCAGGTAATAAGTAAAAATATCTTGCCTTATGAATAAACACCCTTGTTACCTAAATTATTTTCATAGAACGACATTTGAGTAAAATTTATTAGGAATCAGTTATCAGACACAAGGAAAAATGTTTTTACAATCGTTGCGGTTCCAGTTTTTCCTTCGACATGAACGACCAATTGTATTTCCTAAGCCACGGACCTAATTAAACCGACCAGAGTGCAGCCCTGTCTAGGGCTGCCACCAGCCCATCATAATAATTGCCGTCGCTGGACAAATTTGTGAACCCTGAACGTTTGGGTAAAATTTTCTTTTTTCCTGCTCATCAACAAAAAAATTAACGCAATTTTTTGTGCAGATTTGTTTTGACTTATTGCTTATCTTTTATTTATCCGGACTTTTCCTAACGCAAAAAGTGTCCAGACTTACCCGGAAACCGTTTCCAAACCCCGCCTGGATAACCTGCAAACTTTTCCTAGACCAGGACGAATTTAGACAACGGACGGATGGTAGCCCTGTCTAACGCGACCTCACTCAAAAAAGAAACGTTTAACTATTTCAGTCGAGGTTTTGTTAGTGCCTCGTTAGCGACTGCGAATTGTGTGGCAACTGAAATAGCCCGCTGGTGACAATGAGATGACTTTGGACCATGGAGTTGGTAACATTGAACAATTCTGGTCAGAATTAATTTAAAAACGTTTTCTTGTTTACTCAGTTATGTTAGTACCAGACGTATTTTTTGCTTAAGCTGTATTTAATTATCATGGTTTTCTAATGAAATCGCTGTCCATTGTATTCTGCAAGTTAGTTTTGTTTGATGAATAGAATTTATTTAAATTCCAATAACTCCGGGCACTATACACTAATTCATTGTTTTAGGAACACAAATTCATACCTATCCAGTTTAACCATTTATGGGGCCCTTTGGAGCTTGTTAAATTCTAGTCAGTTAAAATATTAAATGTTATCGACGATTTACCTAATACTACTTTAAAATTAATTTCCGTTTATGTTAATTAAAATATAAGAAAGGTCAACAAATTAATACCTTATTAGCCATTCGTTTTACGGATTATAATCCTAATTAAAAGTCATATTAATGTAAATATATTCAAGAGTAAATTAATTGTCGAAGGCTAACGTGGAACACGGTAGTACGTACAGTATTACTATACATAAAATAGTTGGTAGTAGATGGAAGTGTTCAATAATAGTAGCAGATCCCCTACACAGATGTGATTTACGACCTAGATTTGTAAGTCGGCGGTGCCACCGACGCGGACGCCCAGAACGACCCGATGTGTGGGGATATCTCCATGCCATTCTCCTGTTGCAATTGTAATATTGTTGCCGTGACTAATTCCCCTCTGTTTTATGGTAAATGCTGTTGTAAGCTGTCGAGTTTAATTGTAGAAGATGCTTGTTTTTTTATGCAGGATCGATTCTGCAGCGTTTCGCTTAGATGTTAGCTTGTTGTTAAGGTTCGGGTTATGAAAATAAATAAAAGTAGGACTTTTTCAATTTTATTATTTTGGTAGGTTACGGGTGTCTTAGTTAATTTCGAAGCAGAGAAGTAATTTTCTGACTCTATGACTTTTCTATACTCTTGGCAAGCATGGTAAAATAATTTCAGGATTGTCGATTTACTTTGAACCGTGAAACTTTCACAGTTGTAAATACATTAGTAAGAACAATTGTATCATTTAGCTATAGCTACACCAAGAGTTACATTTCAAGTATCAAAAATATTGTGTTCAGCTCTCAAGATATTACACATCACTTCGCTGTTGAGGCAACAGACAGCTCTGAGACTCTGAGACGACACGCGAATTGGGTTAATGTTTCTTTCCACCGAGAAACTCGTAGACTGCGCGGTGTCTCGCTGCGGTGATATATATAGATCTCGTAAGGGGATTCTTTCCAAATTAAACCTTAGGTAGCTCTTAAATTTGGTTTCTGAATGCTGCTGGGGAATTCGAGAGACATTCCTTTCTATAGTGGTTTTGGATGTCGGAATTAATTAGCTGCAAGTGCTTTAACCCATTAGCGGTCCAGAAAAGGTGTTGTTTTTAATGAAGACTGAAGAGGCTAGTACCGTTACTAAGGTCCCAGCGTAATGTGGTGGCCATCTAGTCTTCATAATGTAGCATGCTTCACTACAGCTTTGTAACGTGTCAATGCTGTACATAGGAAATCCTAGTGCGTTTTAATTACTGGTACAAGAAAATTTAGGGGTTTTCTTTTGATAATAACTTACCGCAATATTATGCCCATTAATATGTAAGTACATCACTTGTTGTCTGGCCTTGTCATAAATGTGTGTTATTAAATAAAATAGTATTAATTTTATTTGTTGCTTACTACATTATCTCCCTCCCTATTGCCTGCCTTGCCTTGTCCGTGAGAGTCCAATGTCCATTTGAATTTCATAAAAAAATAGGGTGTCCAATTGTACAAAAAATACTCGCGCTATTGAATGTCGCATCACTAAAGTATTTGTACGAAAAATTTAAGATTTAAATTCAACAAGTCAATTATATTCTTTCTCCCAATTTCCTTGGTGAGATTATTTCTGCGTCAAGCGCAGGGGTGGTCCGAGGCAATCCAATCAACTTCCCTCGGCGAATGCCTCTTTATTTGCTGCTACAGCTGCATGGAGAGGGTGTAGTGTAGTTATTTATTAGTACTCCAGTACGTAATTTGGTTTTAGTATGTGGCGTTTGGTATCTTGAGTTTTGTCTTGCCTTGTCTAAATAATTATATTCTCATATCGACCAAACTTGAGGGAATTGTGTCGTATAGAAAATTTGGGTATCGTATGATTTTCGGCACCAATTAATTACATCGTAATTACAGATTGACGCTGTCGTCGTAAATGATCTGTAGCTTGGGAACGGTTTGTTCGTTAAATACAACTATGTTGTAAGTCAAAACCAAGGTGCTTTTAAGTGTATCGAACAGAAGTAAAATGTGGATGATGTTAGATAACTATAGGTTATTATAATATAACCTCAGTGTACGTGCGTTTGTCACTGAACTCCTAAACGACTGGACCGCTTATAATAAAAGTTTTGTGACACACTTTAGAAGTATGGAGTATCGTTTGGAACCTTAGTTGGACCCGTAGGTGGTGCTATCGTTAAGATACTTCTAAAGACCAGTCAAAGAAGTCCAAAATGATGAGCATTAACTGAAAATACAAGAAAACTCAAGATCGGCAGTATCTAAAGTGGAAATATGTGGCAGATCCACGCTTGGCTGAATGTATTAGGTTATAAGAAACGTCTATATAAAAGACAGTCGTTATCGTCAGTTAGTGATTGTAAATATCTCGTCTCTCAGTGCCTGCTTTTGCAAGTGCAGGCGTGCAGCTTCTTATCTGAGCACTGAGTGCGTGGGAGGAGAGATCCAGGGCTGTGATGTCCTGTCCTGCGATGTCTTATCAGGGCTGTCACCATAATAAATGTTAATATCACATGATGCATATAACTTATTGGAAAAAAGTTGAGAGATTATTTTTCGCTATCAAATTATTAAATTTAGGTAGTTTTTTTTTTACTAAAAATTGCCATGTCATGTAAGATAAAAAAACAGTTTAATGAACGATAAACAACTGTTAAGGAAAGATGTTCATTCATATATAATTTGCTCAGATTTGAATTATAAAAACCGTCAAAATGTTTATTTATGTATTGTATATAGTAGGTAGGAGTTAAGAGGCGAGGTATGGGCGCAGGTCCATTCTACAGAGAAATGATTAAAATTATTACACAAGGAAAACTTTATTTTTTGTTTGATATAAGCCTTTATCAGTGCAAAGTTAACTACATCCGTTTCCTCGTAATCTTTATTCCGGTTTATGAGTACTCTTTGTTAATCATACTGGGATCCCCCGACATACCTATCAGGCAATAATAAAACACTGTTGAAAAATCCTTCCCGTATAATAATTTGTTTAGTCCAATGACCTCCCGATCCAGGACTAATTCGGTTGCGGTTGTCATAAAAATAAAGATAGTCTAAAATATTTAATTCACATCGATTGGGTCACCTTCTGTATATACAATCTACCTAATTAGATAACAATGGATATTGCAAAAAGGCATACCAATATGGAGTTGAACTGCCATAAAGCTAATCATATCAGCATATATCAGTAGCTAAGCTCGTCCGATCAAATAATAGTAGGTAGGTAGATAATAAAGGTTTGGTAAACAATTGTTTTTTGCATTTGCATTGTTTTTTTCAATAGTCCGTAAGTAAATATATGGCTACGTAATTGTAAGTGGACTAGAGTGCTTATGGAAATAAGTAATACTATTCGTGAAGTATAAGTGAAGTGAAGTCCAAGAAAGAAATTGTGAATCTATTTGTCAATCCTTGAGTTAGACTGCAAGCTGGTTTGCTATTTTCATTTAATTGAAAAAAAATATACTATCGGATGTTTATTATACAAACCAAATACACAACACATCATACGGAGTTCATTAGTGATTCATAACAATAACGACGAGAAGAGAATTAGCACGAGTTAGACAAAGAGAGAAACAATAATTTTACACTTCATTATTATTTGGTGGTAAAATTTTGTGATTCCTACGATATTTGTAAAAGCAGTATTAAGTTTCGCAATTTGCCGCCTTGATTGAGACGTCAGGACGTCAAGCGAGTAATTATGCGATTGGATTGCCTTTAGATGTAATATGATTCTCCAGGAGATCTGTTAATTTTGTACTACGGTGATATATAATTATATCAATGAATTAAAATCCTGATTTTAATAACATGTTCTTCGTAGGAATGAGATCAGTTATACTCGCTCATAAGTTTTAAATTCAACATCTCTTACACATTATTAATCCTTCTGGCAACAGTTGTAAGTTGTAAGCTACACTGCTTAAATTGTTGGTAACGCAAGTTTCATAGATCCATTAAAGTAAGTATCTTCTATGTAGTTTGGCTATTCAGAGCGCTCTATTTAATTTCGACCATCTACATATTATACCTTACACGACGCAAGGTTATTTAACAATAGAACAAGCTTACGTGGTTCTATTCGCATTGTATTCGAATAATTCCTCTCAATTTTCAAAATTCATGCTATAATATTTCTCCTGGGAATCGTACTACCCTGTTTTTGGTCTTAAAATGTATTATAGAAGCCAGATAGAAACATACAATTTATTCATCTTCGCCGACGACAATAGCTTTATATCTTCCCTTTCTAAGTTTCGGTTTAAAAATATCGGTCGTTAGTTAGTTACATCTTAATCTCGTTTTAAAGATTCAAGTGTTAATCCGTGATGTGAGATCGCTTGTATTGTAGAATGATTACCTTGAGCAACCATTAATGTGTCCATCGATTATCTACTACGCCATATGTGGACAGGACGCCAATACTTACGAGTACACTCATAAACCATCGGCTCCTAAACTTTGTGGAACATTCGCTCATAAATGATTAGAAAAAAAATATGCTGTTCAACTTTTTTATGAAAAGAAATATTATGGACAGTGAAATTTGCGTCAGAAAATGATGGGAATATAGGGTTCAAATTGTAGAGTCCATTTACTTAATGGTATTTTGTATCTGAAGAAAGTTAATATGAAGGAACAACGAATTGAAATGCTTCAGTAACAGTCGATTTTATTTCCATTATGTTTATCGTGTGGAACTTTTCACGTAATCGATTGGTTGACGTGTCACTTTGAGAAGCACCATCATAGAACTCTTGCGCTGTAGAATCGCGCCTAATATATCCAAGCCGGATGCAGAGTGCATTGATTCCCAGCGTTTCCGTAACTTGCGCACCAAATATGTCGGTCCGTGTACTGGATGAGGAAGTTTTGATTGGACGACGAGCTCGGAATAGAAATTGTTCGGTGTTCCCCGCGGACTAAGATCCTAATACGTCCAAGTTTTATTGAAAGTTATGTTGGAAAGTACACGTTCATATTGCAGGCTGAGGCTGACACAAGAATGATTGATGCAACTAATGGTAAAGTCTGAATTGGACTCGTGTGGATTTGTATTTAGGATTTAAAACGGGTCTTCTAATTTTAGTGTCACTTATTACGTAGAGGCACATAATAAGACAAAAATGGTTCTAAGCCCATTGTGATAAATGGAATTTGTATTAACTTAGAAAACGTGTATTAATATACTGCACATTAAGAAGTACTCCATTATCTAAGAGCACATTTTCATTAACCACGCAGTATTATTTTTATCGTGGCATTTTGGCGGAAGCTTTTGTGCAATTAAAATGATGGCATTTCATTTGATGAAGTATACGCCGGCTTGTCTGATCATGCGATGAAGATGGCAGATAGGAAACTATTTCAGGCGAAACTATAAGTAATCTAGCCTTTAATGGTGTAGGAAACTGGCTTTGAGTAATTGAGTGTAAGATTAATAATATCCTTATCGTAGAATTTGAAGGAAATTGATAGTCTTGTAGAGAACGTGCTGACGAATCAACTTATGGTTGTTGATCAGTGTCTATACAGAATTTCATGACCAAGTTTTCTACACGTTGCCAGCCAAAAAAAGTGAATCTAACAGTAACTGAAAGAAGTTGATGATGATGATGATGATGATATAGTGACAATAGTATGTTTCGTTACGTGTGTTATTTTACAGTTTTAGAACATTTCATAAACTCTATTGTTTGTTTTACATCGCATCTTGAACGAGATGTAGGACTTTATTTAGGAAAAAAAGCGTAGAAAAACAGCATAGCACATGTTTCCGAGTATGCAATATGGCAATATGTCACGCGGTGACCACATGTCGTGGATGAATCGATTTTATGTGGCCGCCGAGTTGTTCCCCATACATTACATTACAATGATGGATTAAGTTAATAACCTTTGACCTTTGATAGCTATGTAAAGCAAAATTGATTTGCTAATATATTCTCCATGCTTCCGTCTAACTCTTATATTTTTTATATTATGTTTATTGCTAATCTAGTTGTAGATTTGTTATAATGATGTTAATAATCTTCTTTGCTTTCAGGTAACCATTTTGATCTAAACAGAGTGATACCAAAGCTACTGAATATTGGGTATGGAGTTTAATTTATCTTATTACAAACTTATGGTATGTTTATTAAACGGTATCGTATTGGTCATCCGACCTTCGCAAAGCGTTTGATGAAGTCATTTAATATCTAATAATATGGTACCTACTGATGTGAAGTCATTATGGGTATTGCAAATAGGCGTTCACAATGTAATTAGGTACGATCACTGTGATTACTATAAACAGAGCTGGTTGATTTATTTTTAATTAACTTTAATAATTCACTTTAATGTGTAAATTCTAGACATATAGACTTTATGACAATTGGTTACGACGAAGATTCTTCAATGTGATGAACCATGAAATTTAGGGGAAGTAGCCTCAAAGTACCTAAATCAATTCACCTGGGTCACAAAGGTAGACTTAATGCACATAATTCGTAGACTTTATTCACCTAAGATTCATAGGTAATTTACCAAAGGTTTTTAACTACATAATTATGTAAGTTGTAGAACAACGATTGCTGGATCAGCTAGAAATAATATTAACTATCTGAAATGTAACACGCTTGTCGAAAGGATGTCTGCGTTCTAGCTGTGTCCTAGATTTTAGGAACGAGGTTTTAATGGCGAGTCGCGTCATAATCGTACGTAATAAAAGAAAATTCTTGCCTCGTCATGAGTAGGTAGGTAGATAATCTGTAGTTAAAAGGTTAGCACAATTGGGAAGATTAACTTTGGTTTTATATCAGAAGATGAAGTAGCTAAGTCTTTGTCATGAGTGAGCTGGAACGTGATGAAGCACCTCTGGCTCATTCATTGCTGTTAGCTGTTACAAAAGACTTGTTAACAACCTTGGTTGAAATTACGCTGTAATTTGTGTCCACTCTATGTCTTAGAAAAAAGTTGGGAGAAGAGGTGAAGTTTAAAAATCATTGAAGTAAAAAGTATCGTAGTTCGTGGTCATAGTGAAATCATTGACAACAAATTTTAAAGTTCTTTTTTACCTTTCACGGCAATTTTTACCTTTGTTTTTTTAACCCAAAAGATACGGCTACAGATAATGATGGATGGATAGTGACAGTAACTGAGATTCAGTAATAATAGTCCCGTTGGAACCCTTCGGGAACAAAACTTTAAAACGGGTTACGTCACGTTACGTGATATTCAAAGAAAACAGGCGGACTGGCTCGTTTTCCAAAGTTTACCTAAAAGCATTGTCGAGAAGTCAGTTCTCTTCCGCCGTTCAACTTTTCCACTTCCTCTGCTACAGAAGTTTCCTGCTTTCGCATTAAACGTCAGTGCGCGCTCAGTTTGCGACTGCGTTTTATGGATTAATCTAATAAAAGTTTGTATAAGTTTTACGAGTGCTCTAGATTTTCTTTGAGATTACTGTGCTTAATTTGTGACTACAAATTTTTGCTGTTATCGAAGTATTTATTGGGATCTGAACGAACATTAACAGCATAAAAGTCTTCTGTGAACGCTTCGCGACATGTGCATTTTCATGTTAGAATCGGTCTCATACAAATAGATACTGCAAAGTAATCCTGTCTAGTATATGGGCAAATGTCATCGCGGGTAGTCCCTCTCGTTTTCTTCGAAATCGTAACTTGACACCCCGGAACTGCAACTGATTTGCCAAAATTAATTATATTGACAAATAGGGGTTCCTCTTGTTATTATCACGCATTGTCATGAAAATCGCCGCACAATTGAACAGATCTATTTATAATCCAAAGACCACATCTTCCCCAACGATTCGGCTCGTCATGTTCAATAATGCTCCATAAGTTCCGCGGATGTTATGTCGTGCTAATGTGATTGATGGCGGAACACCACGTCACGTTCGCCGATTGCTGTAGGGTACATTGAAACACGATGGGAGTTCTCCGTTTACAAGAGGATATACGCCAAATATGATAAATCATTTGATAACTGTCAAAATAAACCTTGCATCATACATGGATTTTGTTTCTGATTCAATGGTAAAATTCTTCTTTGGTTCGATTTTTGTCTTCGGAAAGTTCAAGCAGCTTATTGCAGAAAAGAAGTTTTTTTTTAACAGTGAAAGTCACGCTCTAGCATTGATTACCCTCCAGTCTTACCCTTCTGTTGAAAGTCCATCTCCGACAAAGTTTAATGAACCTATCCAAGGAAGCAATACGGACTTTGGTCGAAAATAGTCAGGATTAAATGTCCCCTGAAACCCTGAATCTATCTCACCTATATATCATCAGACCAGACTAGCAGTTGCCTAACTCGGTCGATGATTTACAATTAACGCGGCTATGAAAGCTTCATAATCCTGGAGATATATTAAATTAATAAGGAAGTGATTCTCCACAGAGTTATTGCAGCGCCGATCTAATATCTTACAAGACCTGTTCCAAGAGGCTACATAAACAAGTTTAGTCACGTGATGAAATTTAGCCGCTCCATTTGAATCTCAGATAGACTTCTTTGAACAATAAAACGAAACAAACTAGTTCGCCAAGTCTCCTAACAAATCATGCCATGACGTATTTATATGGAGCGGTTAGTCAGAATATTCTTCGCATTCCACTCTCAATAGCCTCAATAGAATTCCATATTCAGCAGGCCTCGCGTTTTATTATCGCACATTAATAAAGTCCAATTTGCAAGTAGAAGAATTTTTCTAAGCACTCTATTAATTTAATTATGTTTGTTTTGTTTAAAACAGCTGTCGTCAGCAGTTCAACTATTTTTAGACGATGCAAACAGTGATCACTTGGTCATAAGTGATTGCTGGATGTAAATTGCTAATTTATTTGCATTCCATTCACCGCCTATTAACAAAGAAAATATAGTATATATATTTTATTAACCATTTTTGCCGTCAATCCTTAAATATTCGCATAATATTGCGTTACATTTCAATTCAATTCAACATTATTAAGATTATTGACCATTCTTTCAATACTGTATAGGGAAGATGCTCCAACGACGATGTAGACAGTAATATTTCAATTAGATGGTACCTCATTCAGTTCCCTTTGATTGCCTAATGAGTGCGTGACCTCCCGATCTCTTGTTAGGCGCTTGTTTTCTTCCTGGGTGGGTTAATAGGTTCAATCGCCGCTATTATCTCATCTACCATAAACTATTCATGTCTTGGTTACTTAGACGGTATGGATTAGAAATAAAACTGCTTTTAAACACACCACGTATCTTCTAGCGTAGGCTCTGTAGGAGACCGAAAAATATACCATAAAATTATTATTTTATCGGTTATTTGAATCGATTCTAAAACAATCTGAGTACACCAATTAGAAATAGTTCACAATATATTGCTACTCTTGACAAATGATTTTGATAGAACTCTGTAATTGGAGACAAAATTGCATGCTGATTTGGTGATGGACAGTATGTAATCAATTACTATTTATAAATACAATGTTCCAACCATTTATTACAGTTAAATCTACTATAACACTCATTGTAATACTACAATGGCAAGAGCGCTCGGCGTGAAATTAGCAGACTGTGTGATTCAAAGCTTATAATGCTCCTTCATGGCGAATTTATCAGGTTTTTGTCAATAGAGAATGAATCAGCAAACGGGATACCTGAAAGTAAGTGATCAACGTCGTCCATAGTCTTCTGTCCACGATGAGTTACTAAGAGAGAACTGCCTTACTAATTGGCTAATCGAAACCTATACAAGTCACGGTGGTAAGGAAGAAACAAAGCCACTTATTATCGACTCGGCCACCAGAAGAAGTAGAACTCCTAGAGTCCTAGTAAGCAAAAGTATTGGCAGGATTATTTGATACAAGCTCAGTGTCCTCTAACAGGAAGAACTGCTCGATGACTAATCGGTTTAGCTGGGTTTCTTATGTAAGCTAGCTTTATAAATTGGTAGTAGGTTATGAAAAACTTAAGCATGTATCTCAAAACCCCTAATGTACCAATAGATTGAATAACACACTGGACAACGCGCTATACCTCATCGTTCATTATGTGTACAGCAAAAGTATTGAATAGTTTGCCTGTGTCGGGTCTCTCACTCGTCCATGATGTTGGGGTCTTCAATGATAGGCTTTCACTAAGTTACTTTGCATACCATCCTCGATTTCATCGCCACTTACCATTAGTTTGGTCCGTAGTCAAGCATTAAGCTTATCTATAAAACAATGTAAGAATATTATCTAGGACTAAACCAATAAGGCCCGAAGCCGACATTTATTTCATTGTGTCTCCGAAGCGCGTCAATCTTCTCTCCGATGTCGTAAATTGGAAGTAACACTTTATCGCCGCTGCTCTCAGTTGATGAGTTCGGCAGTGAAGGTTCCTTTATTTGACGCGATTTATCAAGATAATTCAATTTGACGAGTATTTCAAATGAACAATTTGAGAAAGGTTTTACAGTCGAATTGAATAAATTGCTATATATACACGAGATTTCAAACTTAACGTGGAAAGTAAAGGGTCAAGTTTTTTTATTTCGTCAGCTACAGATAAAACTCGAATTGACAGCTCACTTATTCCTTAAATTTTAGCAATCCTCATAATATCTAATGTGGACATTACAAACAGCCGAGACTTGAGGATAATAAATATTAAAGTTCCCTACCTACAAAACAGTCCCTTCATCCGGTAGCCAGGTCACTTAATGTCAAATTTTAATTTAAAAAATCCAATTTTTGAATTATAAACAGCAATAAAAAGAAACAAAGCGCCGCAAATGAATCAGAACCGCTTCGAAGACGACACGAGTCAATTAGTTCAATTCATTCGATGGAGCAAATCCGTTGCGGGCCGCGTCGGCCATTGTCGGCAGGTCGGCTGCTTGATGAAAGAGTAAAAAAGCTATTCAATAAGCTTTTGAGGCCGTTTATTGAGGAGCTAATATGAAAGCTGAGGCGGGACACTTTCCCAGGGTTTTGAATTTGAGGGTAATAGCCAAATATATACGTATAAGTATTTCTTTGTAAGGTTCTATTACGACATTTCTCTATAAATACCTATTAATGGTTAAATTCACGTTCATTGTAACTTTTAAATAATGATTTCAAAAATTCCAAATTCTCACTTTGTGAATTTGGGATTAATTTGAATTAAAAAATGTATTAGTAACAAAATCTCCTTTGCATGTTTTATGTATTTATTATCCGTTTATCTCTATCCGAATCCTCGGGATTCTGGCATAGATGTCCAAAAATATATTTCCAAAAGGCCATCCATACAAGATTGGATTTATCGGAAAGCGAATTACAAGCTGCATAAGAAGTTTCCAGAAACACTCGCACAAGTTGTAACTCTAGCTCTATGCATAGAGAATCCGATTCGGTCAAAGGTAGCTCGGTGTATGAATCATTCATGTAGCATTCGCAATGCATCGAGCAGACCTCGCGTCTGAAAGCAACTAACTTTCAGGTGTCCCACTACACGTATGAATTTTAGTTGAATTAGTTTTAATACTTAATGTAAGTCTGGAGCATTGATGTGTAACCAATGCAATAGGACATTGTTTGGATTCGAAAATTAGTTTGGTTAATGTGGTTTGTCTTCCTTATTCTTCATATTATGTAGTTATCGTATTTATAATTTTTGGACTTCATTCTATACGCTAGCTGATCGGACAAACTTTGCTTTGCAATTTTACTAATCTATTTGTGTTCCATTCCATAGATCAGGCAGGTAATGTTTGTAAATACAAATCTTTTTGAATGCTCGTTACATTGAGTGATTTTGCCTGTGACTGCATTCTTATTAATATCTGTATAAGTCTGACTAATCACCAGGCAAATGTTGAATGTGAATCTAAACTTTTTATCATCAAAATTGGTCCAGTCGTTTATGTGATCTTTGAGTACCTAACACATACACACATGTTACCTTATTGTTTGTAGTTTGTTTCAATGTCCCATAAGAATTTGTTACTGGACATTTAAAAGCCGCCCGAGTACTTGGTAAAAGTCATTCAGAAACCAAAGCCGAGTGTCTACGTCTAATTAAAGAAGTCTCGAAGTCTGAACTAAATTCCACAGCACTAGGACAGAGGGAGCCCTCGAATGCTTCAAGTGTATAGGTGGTACGTGGTGAAGTAGTGAACACGCGTACTACAAGAAGATACTACGTGTTACACGGGAGGGTGGTGTAAAGAACATTTCCTTAATACACTTCACTGCTCTGCATTTTACTGTTAGAAATTGTAATACAGTGTTTCTTGATTTATTGGTTTCCTATGAAAACTTTGTTGATGTATAACAATGTGGGATAGATGTAGATGTCCAATTAAGAGCTAGAATAATAATTGGGATACCTAGACTCAAACTAAATAGGTGTTGCGGTGAGCCTAATTGTTTTTTATACCAAACGGCGAATATGCTTTTTGTCCTTTAGAAATAAAAAAATGTTTATTAAAGATGCCATTTTGGGTGACAAATTAAAAGGATTAAGGCATTTCAAAAATGTATTATATGTATTTAAAAAAAATGTATAGCCGTTGCTACCGTTTAGGTTTCCTAGCTACCGTCCTACTACCGCTGTCGTCAGTCCAAACATCAAATATTTAAACATACAAAACACTAGTACTATCTTATCAACAAGTAATTAAAACTGAATGCAACGTGGTGCAATATATCGACTATTATGTAGTGTATTGCGTTCTGTTAGTAAAGGGTTATCAATGTTATACAACAAAGACCTCATTGTTCTGTATTTGTTTTGGCCACTAAATATTATGTAGCTTCGTGCGATACCTAGTTTCGGAGACTCAATGAGTATGTACTCAGTTGTTTCGGTATTGTACGGGTAGTGTATTGCTATTGTATCCATAAGCCGATTGTAATATAAGTGGATTATAAATATGTTCCAGTCCAGTTGTAGTGTATCACAGACAGTTTGAAAATTGCCTTAAAGCTAGTTAGTTACTTAGCAAGTTTAGTTAGTTAGCTACTTAGTTTTAAGACGGCAATAAACTAAGTTTACATTTGAAGCTTAAATCTGATATCTGATAAAGAGTCATGCTGCCTACGAATTTTGTTGTATGACCTATTATGGCTAGTACGTAGGTACTCTTAGGTGAACGACCGAGTTTTACGTAACATAAAAAAACATGTGGGTATCACAATAATTTCTGTTGAAACATAGCGAAAATTTATAGCCGTTGTGAGCATGAAAAACCTTTTTATAATGCCGGGAGTTGGCGAATTGGCGGTGTAATGTGTTACAAGTTACAGCTAGAGGAATATCTGTTATTATTGTGACAGTTGAGTCACAGTTTGTCGCCAACTTCCGTAACATTCGTGACTAAGGGGGAGTAAAGAGGAGGAAGGGGGGGTATAGTGGCTCACATTAAAACGTGTGAAGCTGTAATACGATCCCTCGGTGGCCGGCTAATTATTCCGCCGTCTCAGAACTGCGGTTACTTTTTTTTGCTAAAGCTTGTCAAATTTCTCTGAAATTATGTGTAACAGTTGGTGTTATTGCAGCTTTGCATTGTGAATCATGGTTGAAAAACAAATAACACGCTGTTATTGATAATACATAGTTAAAAAAAAAATCAAAATAGGTCAGGAATTTTATCTTAGGTCCAATATAACAACTATTTTATATGACAGGCAACGTATTGGACTTTACGCCAAACTCCAATCACTGTTCTTTATTATTGATTGCAGAAGCCAAGTTATATTTGACTTAAACCAGTCTCAGAAATGAAAACGAATTTAATGACACTTCACGTTGAAATCCGTCAAGTTTTTTGGACTGTAGAGCGTGCCAAAGAATAGACATACATACGCTTGAAAAACATTAGCTTTCTTCTGGCGCAATCTGCTTAAAATATGAAATTTCAAATAGCCAGCTATTTCCAAGTAATAAGAGAAAAGATGTGGTTATATAGTTTAGTACCTACTATTCCGCGGCTTTACACGCGTCGTCTTCATACGAAGCAAGATTAAGGCTCTACCAAGAAAGCCTCGGTAAACCCCTTTTAACTATGTCTCGCTCTTGGTTCTATTTCGTGATACCTAACCTACGTAATACAGGGTGTATGACTATTGCACAGTCTTACTGCAGATAATGGTATTAATGATAATAATATTATTTTATTTACTAAAAGTTACAGCAAACACAAAGTACAAGTACAAAGTTAGTGGAAGGTATATAATGTAGATGTAAATTCTTAAGTTACAGATTATTCTACACGAAATAAACAGTTAAATGGTGGTATTGACACGTACATATGTATTTGAAATAACAGGAAAATTTATTTGACGAAAGTTACAGATTTATTAATGTCCTGATTATAATTACATATTTCCTGTGAGTAATTTGTTTCTAAATTAAACCCGTAATTAAATGATGTTTGTGATGCGTAGACGTATAAGTAGGTATATTTTACAAGGTAATTCCGCTGCTCAATATCATAATGATTGATTTAAATAATAAGTGGGTATTTAGCGCAATTTAATCAAAACGTAAGTTTTATGATCATCCAAAAACTTACGCCCCAATTTCAAATTCCTTTGAAAGTTGGTGTCAATGTATTTGGATGATCACTCGTTACGTTTTTAAACCTCGTCATTATACGAATGATGATGGTGTAGATATTTGAATGTTTAATACTTTACCTAATGTTAAGTTACGTCACAATATGTACTACAAAATTTACCTAATTTTAAGTTACATAATGTAGGTACTACACAATTGCAAATTCAGAAACTTGCTTACCAACTGACGTGGCACTCGAATAATTCATTGGCCAGACAATGAAATCTGAATCGGAACGTGAAATTGGAGAAGAAACGAAAACAAAATCAACCAGGCTTCGTTTAACGAATGACCCGGTGCACGGCGGTCGCAATCGGACGGATACGCTCGATGTTGCTTCCGTCGCAATTCATTAGTTGACGATGATGCTGGATTTATTGTGGAAAGTACGATACGATGCTTTAATGTTGCATAGTAAATTGTATGGCAGTTATTTTTATAGATGTAAGGATGGCTATAGATGAAATGATTCAAGCAGTCGATGCCGGAAGCTTGAAACGATCTGGTGCGCGAATGTATGAAGGGATTGCTTCCAAGGTGCTCGTGTTTGAAGATTTGACAGAACTAAATTGCTTGCATTTGAAGCTGCAGGCGGAATTGCTTAA
Source organism: Lerema accius (assembly GCA_001278395.1). Lineage (NCBI taxonomy): Eukaryota > Metazoa > Arthropoda > Insecta > Lepidoptera > Hesperiidae > Lerema > Lerema accius. Next base: position 818,220 of record LGAG01000039.1, on the reverse strand, counting down.
AGCAGTCCGTGTATGCCTAGCTTATGAGCTAGTAGCTAAATACAATTGTCTTTATTTTGGAATACTGTTGGCATCACTTTTGTCTGTCATCTTTGCCAACTATGGAACCTCCTAAAAATGATAATGGTTAATACCATCGTAGAGAAGTGACGCTGACAGACGTCACTAAAACATCACTATTAATTTACAATCTTTATAATGAAACAACAAGACACAGAGTTAGTTTTCGGTTTTTGCTGATTAATTTCGTCTGTCGTAATAAATCACGTTATGTTGTTAGGAACGGAACCGAGCCGACGTTACAAAGAAGCTTGGCAGCAGCATATTCGATAGAAAACTGGGAGCTATTGTCTCTTGATATTCATTTGTTCCAGCGAACTGAAGATTTATGATGGACATTATCGTTTGCGGCGTGTTGATATGGTTACGGGACTCGAGTGCCGGCAGTTGAAACTTTGCGGTTGGTATTGGTTAACGATCATCCATTTATTTTGCGGCATGTCGCATTATTTTACGCCATGATTAACGACGTGCATTAATGCAGTGAACTGAACGTATCGCTGTGTAATGCAAAAAAGTAGGTTAATATTGTCCATAGTGAATTCGAAATAGGTTACTGTTTGCTGTATGTGCCAGTACTTTAGGAATATTAATAATGTGATGAGATTGGGATAATGTAATACTTATTGTGATGCTGTCGGGCTCCTATCAGTCTGTCGCATCGGCCTCGCAAACGTCAATCCAGCCAGACTGATATATGGATTGCATGTGATAAATAGGCCAAGCGAACTCACATTCAGTGTAGCGAGCGGTCTCCAAATTGATATTGCGCGAGTTTCCTCCTATTGACATATTGGTCCCGCGTTGGGCGCCAACATTTTCGCGAACGTTTCGTTAGTTAACTTATTCTCTAAATTTTGTAGGCCACGACAAGTGTCAAATAATTTTGAAAGGCTTAATATGTATGACATTTTAATTGACGTGGTTTTAAAACGTTAATTACAAAAAGTCTTAGAGTTTTAGCGTGTGTCGAGATATTTTACACGTGGTTAACCGGTGAATGAAGCACGTGGGGCGGAGCGGGCGCGGTCGTTCGATACTGCGGAGGCTGCGCGCTGAGCTGCCGCCCGGAACCACCTATCACCAGTTAATTTTGATCTACCCCGCCTCCCGACCGTCGTACAAACCTCAACTACCGAGACGAAACACTCCCTACGAGGGGAGCTCTTACTCTGTAGCCAACGTCTCGGCCGTGTGCCAGTTATGCAAGAGCCATCGTGCTATCATAATAGTATCGCGAATGTATCATAGTAAGAGATCTTAAATTAATGGGGGTTGTTGGCTCGGTGGACAAAATAGACGCCGAGAACTTTGATAAGTTCATGGAAGTCATTTTAATTATGAGTAAGGCGTTGTCATCTTATTTAGTAATTCCAGTCATATTTAAGTCTTGTACTGCAAACATCTGTGTCTCATATTCAGTTTTGTCGCGATGTTGATGAACTTAATTATCATATAAATTTTTAAAAGCACATCGATGGGTTCAAATTATTAAAACTCTTGTTTTTTCGTCATAATTGATCTTATATAGAAAGTCGTAAGCTGAATCATCCAGGCAGATTCGTTTATTCGTTTTCTACGATTAATTCGTACAAAATTACATGTGTCATTTTTAGAATCACTCGTTCAGTAGAATTTTCGAGAAACTATTTAGAAACTTTATCGGATACTAACATAATAGGTTTCTTCCCCGACCCGGTTGGCTCGTTTTATTTATAGGTCGCAAATGGTTATTTGAAGGGAATACATCTTTAGCGAACATCACACGAATAGGAGGCATTGAAAAGGGAATCTGGTGTTATTAGAATATAATAATATATTTGATTGATAAATAGGGTACCAATAGAAATATCCAAAGAGTTCAGTCCGAGGAATATTATCATAATCTTATGATATTTAGATTATAACAATATTTTGAGTTAAATTCAATATTAACCTAAACAGGAAATCATCCCGAAATTCGAATATCGAACTTCTTATCTGTCTTTGATAAATATTAGCACTGAATCGGCTAGTCTCAAAATTTCCTGCCATAAAATGTTGAGGTATTGCACAGTATTAACAGCTTTAGTGCACTACCCTTAAGAGAGAGAAACCCTTGACAAGAGACGGTTGGGCACGTTTCCGCGGGATAGCGGATGACGGCAAATGACCTTTATGATCTGAGGCGTAAGGTTGATATCTTCCTATGGTCTGGATCGATCCGGGTCCCAAGGCGGTTGGACGGCGCTCGGCAATGGGAATTATGCGTTGTGCCTGAGATAAGAGAGTTCGTTGAACCGCTCCGGTAATTCTTTTCTTATGCTGATTCCCCTTTGATTGAATAAGTTTTATTGCGAGGGACGTTTTTTCGAACGGACGCAGCGATCGGCCGCAATGGATCTCTTCGGAGATTGTGTGGGCGGAGTTCGCTTTTGGTTTGCGTTTTTGATGCAAGAGGTTTTGTTACGATAAATGTAGTGATTGGTCTTGTTTGATGGCCTTTTTTCATAGAATACGAATATATGCGCTGGTTTTAGTTTTGAATAAACGCATGTAGAGTTAGGCTCTTATTCGAATGTAAGCCGATTTTTATCGTCTTGCAGTGTGTCATGCGAAATTTAAATAGTACGACTTTACTCAACATGGATGTTTTTCATGTTAACAATGGAAAAAACCTAGGTGGCTCATCAATATTACTCCGTATATCGGGTTTGCGAATTATAGAAGGGATAAAGAGAGAATGTAACGAAAAATCGGCACAGTTCTGGTAATGCTTTGTTAATTAAAATATTGCAGGCGACAAGTAAAATTGGTATAAAAGCCATCGTTGCCTTTTATATTATTTCTTTAAAATTCATCGTTTTAGCAGTGATGTTATATTTAGGTAATATACTGTGTGGACAGTGATGGATCAACCTTGTGTAGATTTTAATTAATGTAGAGCTTGACTGAGTGAGGGAAATATTGTAAATATATTTAGGTATACTCCTGTACAGGAATTATGCTACCGCATTTATAAATGTGATGTATTAGCTTGAATTCATTAGAATTTCTAATTAGAAAATTCATGAAATAGTCCATCGTTTCAGGCGCTACTTTGCGCATATCCACTATTAGTAGTTTCAAACATTATCTGACCATGTGTTTGTGCATATGCAAAATTAATTAAAATTTGATAAAAAATTGTTAATTAAATAATGCTTCATGGTTTGATACCCATGTTTTTATACCAAAAATAAACGAGAAAGCTGGATTTCTGCGTTATGGGATATAACTTTTATTAAAATTTCCATAAAGGTACACATTTAAATAATTAATTGAGCTATGCCACGGTTATTAATTAAGGAAAATTATATTTTAAGATCCATTAATAGTTGCCAAGTTTTATGTAGTTATTTATAGTTTTAATCGTGAGCTGAGGCTGTGACGAAACCAGTTTTAAAAGAAACATTTTAAGAATGTCGCGTCCACAAGCCAAAGGTAATAAGCAGGACGTTATGATAACTGGATTTTTAGAAATATATAGTTAGCTACTTATTAAGTACAATTTAACCAAATTTCATTACCTATAAGTAGTTCTCACTTTGTTGGATTTGTGGCTAAGGATAAAACGTCGGAAGTTTTGATGCCGCCGGAAAGCCTCCGACATGACGAAATGTTTGTCATGCTTTAACGTTCGCATTGACACTATTCACCGGAACACGAAATTGTTTATGAATTTTGTGCTCTGTACTCTCTTACAATTTTCGCGCTTTTAAGCTGCTTAATGTAAAGCCTCACTTAAGATTTCCGGTCTACGAGCGCTTCAGCATTCTAAGTATTCGAATTTTAAAAACTAATTACCTGACGTATGAGTATAAGTAAACGGCATTAACCTCGCGTCAGCGTACCTTTCTTTCAATAATAGCATTAGTTGCCGCCCGACTTTCAGTAGAGCTCTCGAGGCATGCCTTTCATGCTAAGATCGGGGTTAAAGACTCATGTTCCAGTGTGAAAAGTAGGATAAAGGCACTCCATGGTGACCCTCTTTCAAGTGCGCTGTATTATAATAGTTGCACGAGCTGACCTGTGCATTTGAACCTACTGGCGACTTCATTGTCATATTAGCATCTATGTGTGCGAATAAACGCGTGAAGGGCTCAATTTTGAATCTCTTTTTAAGATTAATTGCATGAACTTATATATTTGAGACTTGGAATAGTTAAAGTTTAAATGGGGAGAAAATGTAGAAAGATATTTTTTATTTTAAATGGAAGGCGTCCCTACAAACAGATGACGTCATTATTGTAGATTTTACTATTGATTACTTAAACTGGAAATTTACAATAAACTACTGTATTTTAAAAAAGGGATACGTGTACAAAATGTCGATTGTAAGAAAGAGCATTTAACCAAACGCAAAAAGGCTTCCAGTGCTTTCCATTCACGTTAACATACAAAATGTAGGGCGGTGACAATAGCAGGAAGCAGGTGGCGTCGCGTGGCGGCCGACGAACAAAACCCTGTCACCTACAAACCAGTCCTCTCACCCCCTGAAACCTGAAAATAAAACCATGCCCAAATTTAAACTTTAAAACTTATCACATAAAGTGCATGTCTCATTGTCTTTACACCTTTTGAAGTTTGACTTTGCCACGCGTCCTTTTTCGGCGTCTTCAACTCAGTATGACACAATGAAAGCTCGTTTTTTTGTAACATTTCCCTGCTTCAGTCAATTGTTACTCCTTTATGATGGAATGACATGTATCGTCTTTGAAAGCGCGTAAAGAGAGTAAGGACGAAGTTTCTGTTTAGTAATCTTGCATTATTATCTGTGACACATTCGTTTGTATGTTGAGTAAATATACGTAATTGTTGATTGCAATTATCTAGAAGTGTCCAATTTGTCATGCCCCTTACAATACACGACATTGTAGTCGAGAGATAGATATGAGTTTGAATGTTTAAATTTCGCACGCACTTGTGATTTTCACTTACGTTTGTGTTGTATCAGGTTGTATGTGTATTTGAAGTTAATTATCGTTTGCTTAAGAAGTTCTCCGTATTGTTTTTGAAGGTTTGAGAATTTTGATATCTCAAATTAAATTCAAAATTTTGGTCTCTATAGAATCTCTATAGAGTCTCTATAGATCGTCTCGCTAATAATAGATCATGTTAAAAATTTACCAAGTAAAATCACAGTATGAAATTAGTTATTAGTTTATCAGGATCTGATTCTATGGCTATTTTTAATGGGAACATCGAATAACACAATCTTAACCTACCATTATCATCGGCTTTATGAAAGACAGACGGATATAGTGGCACTCTTTCATGCCACGTTAATGAAACGTCGGATACATATGGATTAGTAACGCTTGCAGTTTGAAATGTCGAGTGGAACATTGTATGGTTGGAACAATATCTAGATGTCAGAGTACCGCTATGTGAAAGGATCACGCAGGTTCCCCGGCCGGCTCATGGCAGCCGCGATGGCGGACTGGTTAACAACAGGGGTTTGCAATTACTGACACTGATGTTATTATGGATACTTGGTGTGGTTGTTAAGCTACCTCGTTTGATATCATTGTTGGCTGCGTTGTCTGTTGTCTCACACATTAACATATACTCGGCTAATAAAGGCACGAAATGGATGTAAATAAATAT